>VZRU01016197.1:10944-36103 GCA_013398155.1 Pedionomus torquatus
ACTGGGGCGTGTTTTTTTGGCTTTCTCAGCTGGGGTTGATCCATGCTGAGGTGGACGCCCTGAGTGTATCAATACAGGGGTTAAAATTCAAGCTGGGCTGACTTGGCTGAAGACTCTTGGGGCCCATGGTTTCCAAGGAGTCTTAGAAATAGTGGATGTTTTTGCTTAGGTTTGTGTTTTCTTATAGCCTGGAGGATTTGAGGATTGGTTACAAGTTTCCCATGGGGTTTTTCTTCTCGTGGTCTGTCCCTGTTGCTAGGATGAGACTGGTGCATACCTAATAGACCGGGACCCCACTTACTTTGGACCCATCCTGAATTTCCTCCGTCATGGGAAGCTGGTCCTGGATAAAGATATGGCTGAAGAGGGTGAGTCTGGGAGCTGAGAAGCTTTCCACTTAACATCACTGCTGTAGCCAGAACACAGTAGGACTTTTTGTTGACCTTGTCTGTGATTCTCCTTCTGGAAGCTAATGGGGGATTTGAGAGGGATTCTCTTGATTTCCAGGAGCTATCCCTGTAGCTCTTGGAAAGCATACCCCTATTTCCTTTACTGAAAGGGTTTGGAGTAGGTGAGAAGGGCATCCTACGGCTGGTGTGACTTCACAACTGTTAGATCAACAGAGATGTCACCAAGATGGAAATAGGCAAGATCTCTCAGCTTCAAGAAATCATTTTATTACTTGTTCCTGATCCACTTTCAACCAGCCTCTGTGACTGAGTTTTCTGTTAATGACTGAGTTTTTTAAATTGGGAATGAAAACCCAGAAGACCAAACAAAATCAAGCTCGTCTCTTTTACTGACTGTAATAAAAGACCATCATTAATCAGTGATATGCAGTGTATGCTGCTAGTGCTCTGATGGGTTGTGACCTGCAAACAATTCCAGTGCAACAAGCCAGACAAACCAATGCCTCATTTGAGGTTGACAGAGGGTCCAATAGGATAACTCAGTAACATTGTGGTGTTACCAGCCAGCAGTCCCCAATGCCTCGTTATTTTTTGGATGCTAGAGTCTATCAGGGAGCCAATTCCAAAGACAGCCTGTGCTCTCCAGCCCTTGCCAAGCACAGTTAATGAATATTCATTAGTCTTCTTGCGTTTCTTTCTTACATATTTTTATCTAATGCAAGGAAAGTTTTCTTCAGAGTCATCTTACTAGTTACAATTCCAGAAGTATATCTAAGCAATGGTAAAGAATTGTAATAAATGCAATTCTGAGGTCTTTCCTACTTCACATTTCTTGTAATCCTTAGGTGAGACAGGTTTCTTCCACAGGTTTTAACATCAGATCTGAAGCATGAACAGGAATCCCATTCATAGCTTAACACTGTCTTTTGATCCTGCTGCAGACACTCAGGCTTGCATAAAACTAACCCATTAAATGATTTGTGGCTGAATGAGGGATTCGGAAGAGGTCTGAGTGTGTCAGGTAGAGAAGGATCAATCTCCCCACCTGCGTTGTCTATGCACTGCCCTGGAAACACCCGAGTGTTGGCTCCTAGCCACCTTTCCCTCTGGGAACCCACCTCCCTTTCCCTGAAGACCTGTTGGCAAACAAGTGAGTCTTAGGAGAGGCAATGGATGCAGATACCATAAAAAAAAAACAACCCCAAAACCTGAACACTTCTCTGTTTACCTGCTTTGAGGTGAAGCACAGCGGAGAGAGCCAAAGGTCATCTGAAATCATATGGGGCTGCAAGGTGAGAGTAACTCCAACTGGCCCAGGAGGAAAGTTGAGAAATTCTAGGGTCTTTTGGTGATAAGGTCAGACAAGTTGTGGTTCTCTACTTTAAGAAGAGGGCCTGAATAAGGTGGTAGGTAACTAGTGGTCATTGAGAGAGGCTGGAGATTACATTTATTCTCCCTGGCCAGTTATCTGGGAAAGGCATTAGCAGTCCTTGGCACAAGCCTGTTTCTGTACTCGCAGGCAGCATAAGGACATGAGGGTGAGCATTAGAAATGCAATGCAGAGAACCGGGGTTCCATTCTCTGCAGTAAGAGTTTAAAGCAACAGACACCTGTTAAAAAGTGAGGCTGCAGTGTCATTTCTCCCTGTGGAGCTTGGGAAGCTCAGAACTGATCTTTTGCAAGACAAAGAACAAAGACTGGCTATTAACTTTCTGTCTTTGTGGCTCTTCCATCTTTCTTTCTTAGGGGTCCTAGAAGAAGCTGAGTTCTATAACATTGGTCCTTTAATCCGAATAATCAAGGATCGACTGAAGGAGAAGGACTACACGGTTACTCAGGTATGGAGAGAAATGGCAAGGGGATATAGAGTGTGGTGGGCAAAGGAGGGGATGTGGAAAGGGAGAAGTGAGTCTAGAGGGAGGACAGACTTGGGACAAGCAGCAAGGAATGGAAAGAAGAAACTAATTGGAGTTTACGCTAATGTCTACATAGCAAAGTCTTGCAGGGGACAGGCTACTACATTTTAGTTACAATGAACACATTACAGGTTTGTTTCACATCCCCAGAAGTAATTCTAGATGTAGCCCCCAAAACCAAGTCAGCTCTTTCAGCTTTTGGAGGAAGGCAGCTGGTAGCTGCGGGATATGGAAGAATGTGAGGACAGCAAAGGCACGGGGAGAAGGGGTCTGGTGTAGGGAGTCCTGGGAGTGTAACCACAGTGAAAGGCATGGGGTTACCTGTAGAAAAACCTTGAGGGAACCCATGGAAGAAAAGGAGACACAAGCAATCGGTCCTGTGGCACAATCACACCTTGTCTTAGCCACTAACCTTTTAAATTCTGACTTCTGGGAGTATCGGCTGATACCTCACTTTTCATCGTCTCTGCCTCAGGTTGTAAGCCTCCAGTAGCAGAGTCACTTTGCACTCACAAACCCCATCAGCATTTGTGGCAGTTGCATAAATGACTTTGTAATGACAAATGCATGTTCCCCATTGAAAGATCCCAGTATCTCTTAGGGAAAATGCAGGAAGCTTACAAGCTTACATCTTCTCCAGAAGATGTACCATTGTTCTTGCTCCCCACAACACCGTAGTAGAAATTAGTATTGTGGTTTCCACTCCCCTTTAGTCTGGGTCATGAGGAAGAGGACAGCTCTGTCAAGGAGGGGTACTACCACTTCTCTCTGCAGGAGGGCAATGGCAACAGATTTTAGAATCTGACCATTGTCAACACACTCTGCAATTTTGCTGTCAGGTGCCTCCTAAGCATGTCTACCGCGTGCTACAGTGCCAGGAAGAAGAGCTCACTCAGATGGTTTCCACTATGTCGGACGGATGGCGCTTTGAGCAGGTATGGAGAGGGTAGAAGAGGCTGGGAAGGAGATGTCTTTTGGGGAAAAGATCACGGGTACCATATGGTCCCTGGGCAAGTCACCTTCCTGTCTGGCAATATTGGGTTAGCTATAGATGGTGCTGTCACACTGGGTCTCTCTTGCCCATTCTCTAGAAGTTTAGAGGATGCTGTGTGAGTTTAAGATGTTTTGTGTCCTAGCTGACTCCTTTCCTGGTTCACTGTGCTGCTTCCTCAGCCTTAGTTATGAGGCCTTTCTGCTGAGGGTAGGGATTGGACTCCATGCTACATGGTGGGCTTTCTGCCTTGCTCTCCAGGTTAGATTTGTGATACTTGCTCTTGTCTTTTCCAGCTTGTGAACATTGGCTCATCCTATAACTATGGGAATGAGGATCAGACAGAGTTCCTGTGTGTGGTCTCCAAAGAGTTGTGCAACTCCCCCAATGGCCTGAGCTCTGAGCCCAGCCACAAAGCCAAGGTGAGACCGGCTTGCTATGGTCCTGCTCCCGTTGCCTATGAGGTTCTTCACTCGTTTGCTCCGTCTTCCTTTCCTCTCTCTAGTGTGGCTGTGGGGCACCTTAGTGGTGAAATATGGGGGTTTGTCCCGGTGTTCAGCACCATAGCATTACACCCAGTGCCCCAAAGGAGGAGTGTGTGTGTTGGGAGTGATGGTGTCCAGCTGTGAGTGGCAAATGGCTTTAGCAAGTGACCCTGGCATTTCTCATGCTACTCTAACCTCATGCCTCCTCATGACTGTGCTGTGTGTGTCATTCTGCTGCTAGGGTGGGATTTCCCTGGAGGTTTTGCAGCATTCTCTTTCGTTTTGCTGAGTCCCAGCCTAAGGGGCAGGAGGTCACGTACTCCCCTTTTGAGGGAAGGACAGAAACATGTGGCAGTGTATGCCTTCCTGTAGACACCTAGGATACAGGAAGGAGCACTAGTGACTGATGGCAATTGTTGGGCAGTGGGATCACAACACTTCTAAGTGGGTTAGGTAGCCCTGATGTGATGCTCCAGAGGAAGACAGGTCTCTTCACTCCCTGACCCAGAAGTGTCTTGGCCATGGGGAAAGTTCCCTTTTTATTCCAATGTCATGAACGTTGCTTTATTCCCTTGTGTATCAGAAAGAACTGCCATTTCTCATCTTGCAAGTGTCTCCACTCTTTCTTCCCTTTGTCCTGCATGCTGGGCCACAGAGCACAGAGGAGGACCTGGAGGAGGAAGAGCAGGAGGTGGAGGAGGAGGCAGAGGCAGAAGCAGAGGAGAAAGGTGCAGCAAATCCTTGAGGAAAATCATAAAAATAACCCCCCAAGCATAGACCCGTCCACCTTTCTGGTGAGAACTTATAGCTAGCAGCAGGGAAGGATTAGGGCAGGTGTGGGATGTGGGGTTAGTCCTCTCCAGGAGCTGGAGTCTCTCTGGAGATAACGCTGTGAGGGGAGAGCTGTTCTTGTGGCTGCTGCTTTGTATTTTAAATGGTTTGGTTTATTTGCAGTTATATTTTTCTTTGCAGACTGTCCGTCTATTTGGGATTGCACTAAACTCTTTCTTCCTCCAGACCCTCCCTGCTGCTCCCCTTTGTGTCCAACCCAGCACTGTCACCTACCTTCCACCCTGCCTCACTCCCCAGCTTCCAGCATCCTTCCCTTTGCTGTCTTTGCCCTTCCCAGGGCTCAGAGTGGTCCCTGCCGGGACCCTGTCTCTCTCTGCTCCTCACTTTTCCTCCTCTGCAGGTACGTTACCTGTCTGCACTCTCAGCTCCTGCCAGCCTGAGCTCTGCATGAGTGACTCACTTCCCTCCTGTGGGTATGGCCCTGGTTTGTAGAGCCTGGGGAGGGGAAGGAGGCGGGAGGAGGCCGGGTGGGGGGGAAGGTTGACTCATCCCTAAGGTGTTTTTTCTGATTCTCATCCTATGTGTGCTTTTACCCACCAAGCAGGCCCTACGGCTCCGGACCAGAGGCTCCGGCAGCAGAAAAAAACAGTGCAGCTGGGAGAAACTAAGAGGGGTGGAAATGAATGCAAAGTAGGCAGGGGGTGGCACGGGGAAGGGGGGAAATCTGCCACGTGTCTGCCTGACACACAAGCCAGATCGCTTCTCCAGACTGCCGCCCGCAGCTCCTTTGCCTGCCAGCCCAAGAGCAGTTTGCAGAAAGCAGGCTGCTATTTCCCCCTTCCCTGTTCTCACTTCCCTGGGCTTTTTCCCCCACCAGGGTAAGAGACCAGTTGGAGAGGGTGGCAAAGGCAAAGTGGAAGCGGCTGGTCCCCAGTCCAGATGTTCTCGCAGCTGCATGTGAAATTGGCCTCTGTGCTCTGTCTGCTGCTCAGGGAGGCTGCCTGGCTGGCATGCATCGGGCTGGGTACAGAAAGCTTTAGAAGGAGGATTTCTCTCTCATAGTGGAAAACTGTGGGGCTCTCGTTAAACCAGAGATGCTCAGTGCCACTCTCCATCCTGGTGGAGAGCACTTGTTAGCTGGCTGACATTTCTCTCTCCTGCTGTTCAAGAGCCTCCTTGTCCATGGCTGTGAGACCTGAGTGCTATTTTCTTAAAAGTCAGTGTATGTTAATCATGCAGACTTTTCCTTCCTTGTTCTCTGTTCTCCCACACTCTGTCCTCAAACTTTTTTTCTTTTTCTTCTGTTCTCGTTTTTGCTGTCATTTCCATCTTCCTATTTCTTACGCTCCCTTCCATGCTCAATTGCTTTTTTTTCCAGCTGTTGATTTTGTTTCTCTCTTTCTCTCTCCTTCTTTAGCTGTTGCAAGCCAGAGGTCTGAGGATGTGAATCCAAGACTCCACTACAGCCTTTTAATTTCTGGTTTATATCTTTATTTTTGTACTGCAGTGTATGGCAGCCCCTTGCCCCACAGTGACACTCCCCGGCCCCTTTCACTCTTCACATGCAGCCATTCTTTTTTACAAACTCACCTCGGGGGGCTCAGCCTCAGTCGCAGCCCCAACCTCAGCCCTGGAGGAGGGCAGATGCTCCAAGGAGAGCTGCTGCAGGAGCTGGAGTTGAAGCCCCACGGCCATGCCGAGCAGACTAGCCTTTCCGTAATGTCACAGTGGCCCCTGCTGGGGACATCAGCGATCAGTCACTGCAGCCTGCGGTCCCTTTCTGAACACCCTGGATGCGACTGGGGCCCCGAGGTGGTGGCAGCTACTGTGGGACCAGTCCTCGCCCTTTTGCTCTTGCAGGCAGCTGGTCTCGGCTTGTGGCCAGAGGGCAAATGCAAAGCCACTGCCCTTTTCTGGGCCACCTGCACCGCTTGCGGGGTGTCCCTGTTCTGGCTATCGAGCTCCTTGGTGCCTCCCTCCCTGTCCCCCAGAACATCCCTGTGTTGGCAGAGTGAGGAGGAGGCAGATGTGCTGCCCAGGTACCGGGAACACACTGGCACCTGATGTGATGTCTGCTAGTGCGAGGAGATTCCTGCCTCGGGGAACCAGGCGTTTGCTTCACTGCTGTCTCTGAGGACACCAGGTTGTAACTCCTGAATAAAATTCACAGTCTGTTCCTCCTCGCCGCCTCTCATTTCAAGTGGCAGAAAATTGGTGCTGGTAGAAGAGGGTGGGAGCTGGAGAAAGAGGAGTTTGGATTTGTCACCTGGAGCCACCAGAAGCTGCCTGTGCTGTGCCTGTCTTCTGCAAGCTGGAGGCACTTCCCACTGCATCTCTGCTGCATCCCTGCTGCAGGCAGATGGGCTACAGAGCAGGTTTGCTTATTGGTACCTGCACCCCTCAATCATAACAATAAGCGAGGACCACCTCCCTAGGTAGTGCATTGACCTCAGCGTGCCTGGATGACAGTCTAGAAGGAGGGCGACTTTCCAAAAATGTGGAAACTTTTGCCAGTTGCCAGTGCCAGGACTAGGGTTTGGTCAAGAAGATATAAGCCCCAAGATAATTTTGAATGGAGTAAGGCAAACTAGAGCCAAAAAAGCCCTCAAATTAATTTTATTTCTAATTCCAGAGAGTGGCCCATTGTGTGGATAGATATATGTATAGACACACATACATATATATCTGTGTACGTATGTCTTTAGTAAAAAAACCCAAACCGATAGCAGTCGTGGTTTAAGCACTGTGCCCTGAAGCCTTTTCCTTCACCTCCTAGATTATCTGAGTTAGGAGATGGAAGCAGATCAGAGTCCCTCATGTTACAGGTATTTGGAAGGGCTGAGGGAAGGGGATGGGAGAGAGGAGGCTGCTCCAGAGGTTTTTTTTTTTTTTTTTACTGAAGGGCCGGGGTCTTTCCCTGAGGAAAGTGCAGCAGTGGGGGCTGGCTGCTGCTCCAGCAGGGAGGCAGGACACGCGCTTGGGGGTGTGATGCTGGACTCGTGCCTGGGAGTCAGTGAGACGTGAAGAGTTGCCTGGCTGAGCTGAGCAGCACACGCCAGCTAAGAAAAGAAGCAATTAGGGAGATGGAAGAGGAGGAGTGATGGGAGGGGAAGGGGGAAGAAGGACGAGCAGCAGGAAGGAAGAGGGAGGCAGATTGATTTCACAGTTACTGGAATCTTTAACTACATCAGTCACATTTTCGTTCAGCAAATGTTCCAGCATAAGATTGTGGCTGAATCACATGGTTCATGGAAAGTTCAGCTCCTCTTATTCCTTTTCTCAGAAACCATCAACTTGGGACAGTTACTGTGTGTCATGTCACTGTCCCACCCAACTCGTTTGGATGGATGGCCTAAAACCACCTTGGGATGCTCCCTGGGAGGCTCTGAGGGGGAAGAGGGTCTGCTTGCTTTTCTCTACAGTCCCCATGGCAGCCTTTTTTTTCACCCTGCTCAGAAGAGCATCCTGGATCTGGCAACATCCCACACAGAAACTCTGAGAGGCAAGTGAGCAATATCAGGAACAAGTGCCATGTGAGCGTAGGTCTGTTGGGGAGAAGGCAGAGATGCACTTTTCTCAGCTCATGGTTTGGTTCATCCAGCCCAGCACTTGAGTGATCCTGGTGTATACTCCGTAGTGATCTGGACGTGCGCATCCCATTCCCCAGCTGACCAAACCAGCCAGAAACCACCTGCCACTGGGTTCCTTGCAGGCCAGCGGACCTCCAGAATCACCCTAGAGAAAGGGAAAGAAAAATGGGGTGATGGCGATCCACCAGCTTCTGCTGCTGGATGATTACACTATCTTTGAGTCCTTCTGTATCCAGATTCCTGTATCCTCCCAACTCATGCCTGGGACATCTGCAATTTTCCTTGTACCTTAGGCAGATGTCAGAAACAATCTGCAATGCAAACATCCAAGCTGTTACTGCATTCCTTCATCATACAAATTCCTCGCCCTTAGCCAGCTCTCAAGAAGCTGAGAGCTCTATTATTTTTTTCTGCTCTGTGCGACATTTCCAAATACATGGAGAGCAAGGAGGCTGGTGGGATTTAACTGGACATCCAGAGGTATGGGAGACAGAGATTCTTTAAATTTAATAGTAATGAAGGAACAGACAGGTTACAGTGTATGACAGATGCTAATAAGGCTGAGGGGGGAACAGACTGATGTAGATTTGGATGTGGGAGGTAAAGAGAGGAGAATGGGCTGAAATGAGAAAAGGAGTTAAGTGTGTTTAGATCCTGGGATACTGGGAAGAAGTACTCCTCTGTTGTTTGCCACAAACCAGAGGAAGGATTTGGGGAGTCAGGCATTTTATCGTCTTGTCACCCTCATTTCAGGCTATGAAGAGTATTTTGGAGTATCTGGGAGCATTTTGGATGCGCCCCGTCTCCAGTAGTCAACCTTGATCCCACAACTCCTCTGTTACCTGGCAGGCATCTTTCTTGCCCTTGTGGTACCCAGCACACAGCATCCTGGGAGAAATCATGTAGTGATAGGCTTCACTGCAGATGTCCTGCTGGATGAGCTGCACGTCCACCTTCTGCAGAACATTGCTGATGTGCCCTGAGGGGGAGAATACCAAAAGCACTACAGGTGAGCAATGGTGGAGCTTCCCATTGTTTGCCATGACTCCCCAGTCCATTCCCATCTCACTGCGTGCTGAAAGCTGCCCTCTAATTACTGTTCTGTTCTTCACTGTCATCACAGTCTCTGACTTACTGTAGAGCACTTCACCTGCATGGAAAGATTAACATCCCCCTACAGTCCCTTTCTGTTCAGGGATATGTTGCGGGCACTTCATCTTTCGGGACAAGGGTGATTCTGGTTTGGGGAAACCTCTGAGATGTTAGAGTTTTGGATTAACTTCTCACTGAAATGGTTGTTAGATTCTTCTGGCTAAGTATACAAACCAAAGCGTCCAATTCTGGATAGACCCCTGAGCATTTCCATTTAGGAAACAACTGGAGGAAGTGCATGAGTGTGAGTGAAGGCACTGAGGTGACCTGGGAGAGCACATCTATATTCTTGTGCCATGCACTACTGGAGACTAGCCTGGACCTGTTTGCGGTCCTATGGGGAGAGAACATATGAGGGAACCATGCCCCTACAGCTAAACTCTTCCTCACAAAACAGAATGGGCTCATCCATACCACCCCATGGAAATAGGTTTTGACCCATGCTATCCCTCAGCAGTGTGCAAGCTATGTGGCCAAAATGGTACTGGGGACAGGCTGACAATTACACAATGTGATCCTTGGGGGACAGCACTCAGCCCCTGCACTGCTCCCACTGAATTTACTGATACAGGTGTTGCTGGGGGGACCCAGGTCCTAGGGTCTTTGACATGGGGAAAATGTTGCTGCAGGCACTGCAAACAGGTGCCTCCAGGAGACCCAGTTCTGATCTGATGAAGAGCAGTTTTTCATCTCTACTCTCTCTGGTCAAGCTCTGTCCCTGGGGGATGACCCAGCAGGAGACCACATGTCTGTGTAGTCATGGATTTGGGCTTTAGGACTAGAGCTGCTTCTTGCTGTGACTACAGCTGAATAGCCCTTGTCAGCCTCCTAATTCCTGAAGGACTATTCTAGTTTTTGGATGAAGGAATTTATGCTGTCCCACAGTACCTTAACGGACTCTCACGCCTGTCTCTCCAAATGAGGTCAAGGCACTTGACAAGTAATTTTGGCCAATCTGTGACCCCAAATCAAAGGGACTGAAGGAGTCATAATGCTCTGGGGTGAACAGAAGTCTGTGCTGCCTGCCCCACATATTAACCTATGTTTCCGTCTTGGCACAGCTTCAGTAGGCCACCAACAAAGACCTTGGACCTACCGCCTTCCTTGAGGGCTCCCCAGCCAGTAATCCAGCAATGAAGGCCAGGCTCAAAGAGATGAGAAGGGGCAGGCAAGCAGATGGGCTGGATTAAGGGTGAGATGATCACAGGATGGTCCAGCTGGAGCAGAGCCACATCATAGTCATGGCTGTCCTCCTCGTAATAAGGGTGGAGGAAGAGGTGGATCACCTTGAAGGATACTTCTGTATGGCTGGTGGCATTTTGCAAATGTTTGCCCAAGTAAACGGTCCAGATGGAGGCAGAGGCCAGTCTGTAGGACACAACAGAGAACTCATCACATGAACAGAGAAGGATGGGCAGAACCTGGCTGCTTCTGTCACGGTCTTTTGAAGAGTATCTGATATAGATGATAATTTCCCTCAGAGGGGCCTCTTTTTAAATTTGTCTACTGATTCTAAGAAACTAGTTGATTCTAAGAAACTCTTTGATGCCTTGACATGTTTGTACAGTGGGACCGATTTTGGGCAGATGCTCCTACACAAAAGCAATTTGCTCGTATTTGTTTATTTTCCTTAGCAAAGCAGGCTAAAAGCTGTACGTAGCTTAGACAAGCAAGTGGGGCTGGTCCACAGCTCCTCCTCTCTTTTTCCCAGTTTGAAAGAATGAATGAACCCTCATGATTTGCTTGTAACTGCCGCTGTTGTGGTACGTACAGTGGGTGGAAGGAACTGGGGGAGAGACTGTGCTTCCTTCTGAAAGGGCAGGCTCTGGAAGTGGCCAGCATGGGACCCAAACAGCATCCTCCAGCTATTCTGGCCGCATCCTACACATGCTGACACCTCCGTGGTTGTGACAGCATGGGGACAAGCCAGAGTCAAAGCAAAGGCAGAGCTGTGAAGTGTTTTCCACTACCATTGCCCTCCCA
Source organism: Pedionomus torquatus (assembly GCA_013398155.1). Classification (NCBI taxonomy): domain Eukaryota; kingdom Metazoa; phylum Chordata; class Aves; order Charadriiformes; family Pedionomidae; genus Pedionomus; species Pedionomus torquatus. The sequence continues at coordinate 22,264 of VZRU01016197.1, forward strand.
AAGCTGCTCTATGAATCCCAGCACTGTCATTTTTTCCCTGCATGCACACCCAAACACTAGTGCATATGTCCATACCCCTTTCTTCAGCTCCAAGCCACCAAGAAGCATGGCACGGGTGCCAGGTGAGGGGTATAGCTGTTCTGTGGCTTTTTCACAAACTGGATGCATGACACAGAAAGCAATGCAAATCATTCTCCTGTCCAGCACGCTCTCCTCTCCATTTACCTCTCATCCTGGAAGCAGTGTGCAGCTGAGACCACCCAGCGCTCGGCAATGAGGGTTCCCCCACAAATGTGGCGTCCTCGAACCTGCAGGCTGGCCTGCCACGGCCATTCCCCTTCCACAGAATTCACACCACCCACGATCCTGCTGAGAGGGGCTTGCAGCCCGCAGTCTGAGAAGGAGGAAACACAGCAGGTACTTCAGGGGAAGAAGGGAACATGATATACTGTGCCTGCCCTCCTTTCCTACTTAATTGACTGAAGAGATTGACCTCTTATCACTTGCCTTACCCAGCCAGCAGATGCTTTATGTACTTACTGTTCAGGACAAGTCTAGCGAGCGCTCCCTCCCAGCATGTATCTCTGCTGATGCCTGCACAGCATCCTTCAGGGCAGTGCCCTGTCTGTGCTACCTGCTGTCCTGACGGGGAACCCTTGCAGTTGTTCCTTTTCACCTCCCATTGAGGCTCCAGAAAAATCAAGCAGGGAAATCAAAGCACAAGCTATTTCCCTGACAGTGATTAAGCGGTCAGGGGTGATTTCCCTGGCTGGAGCCTTCTAGGGCGGCATTACTTCCCATAAGCCAGCACAGTGGTCCAACAGGCAGCCTGTGGGTAGGACCTGGCCTGTGAGACGTGTCTGCGTGGCCCGATGCTTCTGCCTGAAGGAGATGGGGAACAGCTGTCCAAAGAGTAAATGCCTGCTCACAGCTCAGCATAGAGAGCTGGCTCGTTGCTGCTGCCACCACCACCGCAGGATGGAGCAGTGGCACAGCTGCCATGGGGCTGGAGTAAGGAGATGGTGGTGGAACAAGAGATGGTGGGTGTTTATGCTAGGATGGTGGTTTGAAGAAGGGTGACTTGCAGCTATGTGGCATCCTGAACCTGCCTGGCCAACGCGCAACTGAGCATTTCCTTACCGCAGCGCTTCTCATCAGACAGGTCCTTGCAGTCTGCAGTGGTGTCACACAGGGGGTTGGGTTTCTTCACACAGGTCCCATCTTCACAGCGGTAGGTGAAAGGACCGCAGGGGACCCCTGCAAAGAGGAAAGGGAGCCAGAGCTAAGAGAGGGCAGCAGTTTGCAAAAACAGCCTGAATTCCTTTGAGTGGAGGATAAAAGGCAACAGAGAGCTTGAGGGAACACCATAAACGATGACAGGGAATTTCCTGAGCAAGCTTGCTCATATACAGAGCAAACATTGTGAGCAGGTCAGGCATGTTAACACCCAGCTGGTGTCCTTACCTCTCAAGAGGGAAGTTGGTTACCGAGAGCCTTGGCTTGAAGCATGAGTGAAGGTATCTACCAGCCCAGTGCTGTCCCCTGCCTACCTTCACTGCACTGCTCCTCGTCGCTCCCGTTGATGCAGTCCTGCTGCTGGTTGCAGACCTTGCTGAACTCGATGCAAGTGCTGTCCTCGCGGCACTGGAACTTGGCAGGGCACACTGTGCGGGAGGGAAGCACGCAGGAAATTAGGCATGCAAGACAAGGCTCTTTTGCTCAGGAGTCGCATTTGATCTGAGGTCCTTGCTGTTGGTCTTTGGCTGATCTGATGCACCCTATCTTATACCTTGCTGATGCTGACTTAACTTTCCTTGACTTCTTGGCTTGGCCTCGGACCTGCCTCATCGCTATGGACTTGTGCTCACCCGGCTCTTGGTTGACCATCCTGTATTACCAAAGTCACCAGACCTGCTCCGTTTGCTTTGTTCAGGTTCTGAAAGACTGCGTCCTGTCTGGTGAGGTCGCTTGTTGCCTCCTGCCTTGCTGTCACCCTCAGCTCGCTTGCCACCTTCATCAACAGAGCAGCTGCTCCCCTTGGTCTCTGAGAGGTGAGTCCTGAACAGCAGTGGATTCCTCAATGTCCATGAGCTTTGACAGCTGCTCAGGATGGATAAGGGGCCCAAGGTGCCTACCCATCGCAGTTACACTTCTGATTATGCATTTTTATATGCAGGAACTTGTCCTGTGTTTGTGTCTATCTATGTGCAACACCAAACAAGATGGGCCAGTACCTCCTGGGTATTTTTTTCCTGCAATGACCATAATTTCTTCAGTAATTAGAGTGAGGCTTCCAGATGACTAAAGACACGTGAAGGTCTGAGTAAATGTGAACATTGATTTTGAATATACAGTCTGTCCTCCATACAGACGAGGAGTGAACAAGCAGAAATGCAACTGGGAAGAGTATAAGAAAAGGAGGAAATCATGATGTTTCCATTTTCTTTTTCAAATATAAAATGATGTTTGAAACCACTGAGAAACCAAAACTTTTTTTGTTCAGACATTGTCGGTGTTAACCGGTGGAACTGAATGACACAAGATACCCCTGGGTCCAAGAATCTAACGGGATTCAAGATAAGATTAGATATTCTTAAGGATGCACACATATCCGTGAGGGAAGCAAGCAAGCCCTGATGTCAGGCAGCTGGATGATGGGGCAGAGTGCACCATCAGCGAGACTGCAGACAATACAAAACCCAGCCTCAGCGATCCTGTGAGAACTCTCACATTTCCAGTACTGAATTAAAATTTCCTTGAGAAAGATCCCTCCTTCCTTTCACTTTAGATTTTTCTATATCTTCCTCTGAATATTTTGGAATTGGCCACTGTCTCCAGTGGTTCAGGGATCTTTCTGTCTGTGGATGAACTGCTGTAGAGGACAACTAATCAAAAATTAGCAGTGGCATCAATGTGATGAACCTCCTTCCCACTCCCACCCCCCACTTCCCCAGATGGGAAAACTGATGAATTAGGTGTCATGCCCAAGCCTGAATAGCTCTTCATATGAGAATGGGACATTGCAGGAGTCCTGGGCTGCTGGGGATGGCATCTGCATCAGCGCTAACTGCTGTTGTCAGGAAGAACTGATGGCTAATCAAAGACTTAGATGCTCCTAAACTGGAGAATAATATACGGGTGAGGATCAGCACAGATCGAGTGTCACAAATGGCCTGGGGGGAACGGGGAGAGATCAGGGCAGCAGGACGGCTTGGAGAGGTGTAGGCAAGGTGGGAGGGTTGGGAGGGGGATGCTGAGTAGTGTGACAGCAGAGGGGGCTGTAGGTCAGGCCCGAGGTTGATCGTCAGGCCTGGGTGGGGGAAAGCGGAACAAAGTGGGGGATAGTCTGGGCAGGGAGGTTCTTTCAGGTTGCCCGGAGATCTTGATGCATGAATATTAGGGGGTTCTCTCAGGAAGACTGTGTTGTGCACAGAAGCAAGAAGTGTTGCTGCTTCTTCCTGAGAAAGATGAAGCTTTTAAGGATGCAGAGGCTTAAGCTCCTGGAGTGGAGGTACAAGGCTGTATCTAGCCCAAATGAATCCTCTCCATCTCCTCTCCGTCTCTCTGCCTTTGGAGGAGCAAGGTGTTCTAGGAGACCAGAGACCAGCAGGGAGAGGAAATCACTCACCACAATTTCTCTCATCCAGCCCATTGGGGCAATCTTTGATCCCGTCACAGGCTGGAACGCACAACCCATTCACTGAACACAGGAACTCCCCGGGACAGGCTGTGAAACCACCAGAGAGTAGTTAGTCCCCATTGACTGGAAACCTCCTTGCAGCAGAGCACCGTGGCTTGAAAGTAGAGCGTGGAGCTGCACACCTTCCTGACCACACGTGTTCTGCGGCAACATGCTGGTGGCACTCGCTGTTCTCCCCAAAATCTGCCCACGTCATCCACTTTGAAAACAGGCAAATAGAGCTAGGCTGTGTACCAGGAGAAGGAGGGCTCTTTCCCTGCTTCTCATTGTACCAGTGGGCAAGACCCAGGACAACCACCCACCTGACGTGTTATACCTTTGGTTTAGCACTCCTTCATGACTCCTGAATGTCGCAGGAAAGCTGAAATAGGTTCTTTGGAGTGGTTATTAAAACTTGGTTGGGGCCTTGAAGGGGTTGGTACTAGACAGGCGTTGGCAGGTGCACATATTCAGGCACCAGTATGTGTTACAGGCACCCTTTAGGAAGGAGATAGAGAAACCTTGGAAAGACAAACTGTGGGCATGCATTTGCGTAGGTGTGTATGTGTATTTGTATGAGGTTTTATTTGTCCCTCACTTGCACAGATTCCAAAGTGAGCAGGAAAATGCTCTAACTGCTCTTATACTTGAAATAGAAGTCTTTTCAAGCCAGAGATGGTCTCTCATTAATTCCCAAGGCCAGGCCACAATGTGGGCACAGGGATGAGACGGTAGACAACTCTCAGACCTTGGGCTTTGGAGTATGGATGCTCTGACAACATGAGGCAGGACCAGATGTGCAAAGCAACTTTGCATGTGCATCCCTTTTCTTTCTGGAAGACCAGTGGTGTGTACGCCACTGATTGGTGAGTACATCTGAGGGGCAGATGGCGACTACAACTCATGGATATGCCCCGTGTTTCTCCTAACACAAGCCAAGTGCACAGGGGCTGCTGGTAGCCACCACCCCACTAAGAAGCAGGGATGAACCCGAACTTACGGTCAGATTGGTTGTACAGGCTGTAAGCCGCCTGTACACCGGGACCAGTTAAGGAGATCTGTGAGGTGAAGGTGATGGTGATATCAACAGAGGAAGTGACTGGGATCCGCTCAGCATAGGCTTGCAGGGTCCGCAGGCCACACAACCTGAGGAGCAAACACAGGTGGGATGTCATGGGCTGAGAGGGAAGAGAAGACAAGAAGTGGGGCAAAGGGGCTCAGTGGGGCTGGGGTGGGCAGGGGGCCACACAGACTAGGCGGAGGGGGTGGGAAGCCAGGAAGGTAAAATGCGGCATGAGATCCAGAGTGACCCTCCTGTCTTTGGACAATTTCCCACTTTCTGGGCAAGCACTGAATTCAGGCCACACAAAGCAATTCGGTTTTCACATTTATCTTCCTGGTGAGGCCACGTTGTAGAAGCTGTGGCACTGACAGTTCAAGAGGGGAAGGCAGGGAGAGAAGAAGTGGAAATCCTAAGCCAGGAGAACATAGCTTCTGGATCAGACCCTTCAGAGAAAAAGAAGTTACTTCCATGGGAGCAGTGGAGAGGAAGTTAATGAGATGGGCTGGAAAAAGTTTTGGAGGGAAGGGCGATTTTGCATTAAGTGGGAGGAAAAACAGAACCATAGGTCCATTGATCTTGGAGCCTGCTATGAGGAGATGGAAGTGCAGCACCTGGGCAGTGGTGAGCAGCAGCCCCAGCTATGTGTGAATGCCAATTTTGGGAAGTCCTACAGAGAAAAGTGGCTGTAGTCAAAGCAGGAAGATAAGGAGCTAGGCAAAAGATCTGTACGGAGGTGGATGCAAGGCAATGGCACACACAGATAATATTGCAGAGGTGGTGACAGGCAGATTTGCAAACACAGAAGACGTGGGAGGACACCAAGGTTACACACACAAGAGAAAACTAGGAAGCCTGATGCAAACAGCAAGAGAGAGAAGGCAGGCTGGTAGCTCGAAGCAAATCTGTAAGAAATGTGCTCACTGGGGGGGAGCCTGTGAGCCAGAGAGGCTGAAAAAGAAGTAGAGAAGCAAGAGGCACCAGCACAAACAGTGGCCACTGAGTGTGATGGTAGGCTCTCCTTCCTCAGACCTGGTAGCTGAGGTGAGCAGGGAACCTGCAGAGGTTTAATCCCAGTTTAATCCCAGGTAGGAAGTGAGAGACAGAAACCGGGACCCCAGCACACACCTTCTGTTCTGAATTATCCACTGGCCTTGGGTACAGGGCATGTCATGCTTCTGCCTGCTGAGTGCGTAGGCGTCAAACCACAGGGTGACCCCATAGTTGAGGGACGGGACCTGCAGGCACGGGGATCCAGAGCAGAATGGAGATGGCTCCTATGAGTGCTGCAGCCCACTCCAAGAAACAGAAACAAGCATGTGAGATGTGAAGGGGAGAGCTGCCAATTAACACATTGCATGCCAGAAGGAAGCACTATTTAAACTGGGGTAATGCTGCAGCCAGTGGTGGCTCTGCTGCTGGTCTCAAAGCATGGTAATTCCTACCAATCTGATTCTACCTTAAAGAACTCCTCCAGAAACCAAATTTCAGATTTCTCCTCATCCATGACATCTCTGCCACAGCATACATTATTAGCTTCCTTCCCTTTCAGAAACACATATTATGTGAGGATTAGGCAGGCTTCCACCCTCTGCTTGCTTCTCATGATCATCTGACTGAGGGCACTGGCTGTACCACCCCAATGTGGGGAATGCTGCGTGGGTTTCAGGGAGGAGGGGGATGCTCTTGTGGGAGATGGCTCTTACCGTCATGTGCCAGTTGCACTGTGTGTTGGGCGAGTAGTAACTGGGGTAGTGTGGGGTGCTGATCTTCCCCTGCAGTTCCAGGTCCTCCCGCAGAGTTATATTCACTTCACAGGCTGTAAATACAGACATTCAAAGCCTGGCTACCTGTCACTTCAGCCTCAGCCTGGGGCTACCTTGTACTCAGCCTGTTGTAAGAAGGGCAAAAATGTCCTCTAAGGCTTAATGCTAAAAGTGACCGGGATGTTCCGCCATACCTCTTCTACCTGGCAAGACTTCCAGCCTCCTTCTCTTGACCAGAGAAGGGTAACGTATATTGCTGCTTTAGACTCCTATATTGACTTGACGTTTATCTGAAAGTGCATCTGGACGCGACGTCCAGGCCACATCTGGTCTGTCCATGCATGAGAGCTTGGTCTTCTCTTAAAATATAATCACTCACTGTCTCCTTATCACAGCTTGGGTTGTAAAGGCTTGAGCCAGAGTCTAATCTGTGAGTCCAGGTGAGGGAGCAACACCTAACCCACTTTTTACTGAGCACCTTTACCCCTGCAATCTAAAGTGAATTCTGCTCCTAGTGGGGATGGAGCACCTTTAGGAACTGTGATGTTGTACGAGATAACCCATCTCCATTCTGTATCTACAGCTGCCCTCCTCCAGCCTTCCTCACCTTTGAGGGGCACCACCTGTGCTGAGAGGATGAAGGGATCATAGTAGCTGTACATTGCTTTCTTCCACACAATGGACATGACAGGGCCAGATGAAAGGACTTCCACAACAGGCTCCTGCCGGCTGCAGCCATAGATTCTGAGGGGAAAGAGATAAAAGATTGGGAACAAAGTAAGCGACAAACAAATGAAAGAGAAGAACGAGAAAGAGAAACAATGGAGGTCTGTGTTATCCACAGCACACGCCTGCTGTGAGGCACTAACTGAATCAAATAAAAGGCCAGCAGAGACACGGCTTGTGCTGCCTTAATCTCTCAGACTGTGCATTTGGGTGTGTGATATCCCACATCAGTGACTTCAGCTGATCAGCGAGAGGCAGGTTCTGCATCAAAGAGAATTTCCTCTGATGTAGTCTAACACCTTCTCCTGCTGTGGTGTGTTATGCCATCCTGCCCGGCTTCCCCACCGTGCTCGCCTTGCTCAGGAGCTACCTACGAGGTGATGAGGTGTTTCTCCAGGGGCCCAGCTGCGTCATACATAGCCAGGCGGTCCCTGCAGTCCGGGAGAGTCCACTCCAGGCGTAGCTTGATCATGTAGCCCGTGAGGCTGTGGAGATGCCAAAGACAACTGGAGGCCAGGTAGTCAGGGCCCTCCAGCCTTAGGACATCATCCTCCTGGACATAGCTGTATCTGTAGCAACCTGAATCCAGGGGAAAGATAGAAGGATTTAAACCTCAGGGTGGTATAAATGGAGGCAAAGGGGACCTTAGGAGTGGTTGTAAGGGAAATTTAAGATAGGGGATATCAGTGAGCCCTCTTTTGGGGTGATGCTGACTCATGCCAGTGACCTCAGTTTACTCGTACATATGTTGCAGTGGCACCAGTCCCCTCATACCCGTGTCCCAGTTTTTCTCTTTGAGAACTGTCCCCTCTTCCTTGGTTAAGCCAATACTACCTCAGGCTTTAAATATCAGCTAGTGCACAGTGGTGTGTTACTGGGGTAGAGGTGTCAGGATGCTCAGAGTGGTCCAACATGTAGCCATGTCATGTAGTTTGGATCCGGCCAAGCAGAGGCACTGGTGCTACTCCTTGCTCACCTCCCCTTCCCAGGATTTACAACTCCCAGAAGCCAACACATTTTCTGTCCCCTGTAAAAATCCCTCCCACAAAGTCACAAACTCAAAAAGAAAGGAAAAGATAGCCTACCCAACGTGGATTTCAGCACTACTATGTCTTTCACACTGGATTCTGTTAGAAAGGAAATATATAAAGGAAGATAAACGAAAAGATAAACTGACAGTATTGACTCCCTTCCTACGTAAATTGTTCTCTTAAAAATTTGGCATAGGGCATACTCTGCCTGCTCTCAGGGACCTGTTTCAATCATGTCTTCCTACCCCAACTCTCTGGCCTCTGCCCCAGATCCAACAGCCCTGATTCATGCTCTCCAGCCCACCAAGGGCTTCTCTGCCTTTTTTACTTGCTTGTTTTTGTGTGCCATTCCAGGACGCAACCTCTTCCCCTTCCCAGGACAGATTCAGGCAGCCACCCCCCCCCCTCCTCTGCCAGCCACACCACAGGGCACAATCCCACTTGCCAGAGTCTTCACTATCTCCTTATCCCTCCCCTGCTTTCCCAGTATTAATAAATCTCACTGAAACACATGGGAGTCACTGAGGGTGGGGAAGGAGGTCTCTTTAGACGACCACTGTCTGATGGGCTAGTCAACATCCTTGTAGAGTCCTTCTCTGGAAAAAGGAGATGCAGAGAAAGCCACCATCAAAGACTACAGATCTGTGCAAAACGGACTCACCCACACGGGTGGACAATGCTTTTAGGAGAGCTGGGCATTGCTCCAGCTTCCCAGCTGAACTGGAAACAGCCAGAGATCAGGTGCTACTGGGAATAATGGTCAAAACAAAAGGCACCGTGAGGTCAGCTGGGTGTGAGGATTGCTGTTTGGGCTTGCCTAGGTCTGAGCTTTGTTCTTTCATTCTGTGGGGAGAGCTGAGCAGCTTTGTCATGGTAAAAACAGATGTTGTGGAAAAGATGATCCTGCAGGCATAAGCAGACCCCTAGAGAACTTCATGTGCTGGAGAAAAAGACATACGCTGGGCTGATATTAAGTACTCGTTTGTCTGAATAATAAAACTGGGTTCCTGAAAGGAGAATGATGTCCTGAAACTGTTCAGGTGGAAGGGGAGGCAAGTGTCTTGGAGGGAGTGTAGCTGTTAGTGAAAATAAAAGCCTTGAAGATGTTAGAGAGGTTCCTATGCTAGTCCATGGTTTGCAGCTCTGTGTCTTAAGTCAGGCTGCAGTGAAACTTAATATTTAGAGCTAAGCAGGTCAGCAAATAACTGTCAGAAAGCAGCAAAATGCTAATCACTTGCTATTAGCTAGCTACTTTTTAAATCCAGTTTTACAGAGCAAATGAAGCCACAGGTTAAGTCACTGGCTTGAGGTCACCCTGTCCCAACAGTGTAAGAGGTTTCTGGCTTTTGCTTTAGTTGCTAGACTGTGCTTTTGACTTGAGAGTGAGGCAGAAAAGACTAGAGAGGCAGAAGGAGCAGGTGAATCTACAACTGGTGTGTTAATTCCAAAATAGAAAGAAGTGTGGTCTGATGAAATGAATAAAACAGTGAAACAGATGCAAAGGGAATAAGAGGGAACTGAGAACAGCTAAAATGTGGCACCATCGTTTTTATTTGTTTATGAGTTACATTGTTAAGTGAGTAAATGAAGGCAAAATGGGCTGACTTGGAAGCATTTAGCATATTGTCTTATGATATCTTTCTTAAGAAAGTTAATTTAGATTGTCTGAGCATAAGGTATGGAATGGAATGCTGGAAACAAATCTTAAGTAGGAGTAAGGGATTAACAGTAACTAAGGGGGAAATGTCTTCATGAGATGCTAATGCAGCTTCAGAACATGATCTTAACACAATGGTCTGGATGAGAGACTGAAAATTACTTTGAAGAAATCAAATTTGCTCCGGGAATATCAAAAAAGTGACTCCCGAAACAAAACAATTGAGATCTGCTGTGAAAAGTTAAAGAAAAAACAGGTGGAGTAGATTAAAATAAGATTCAGCTTAGAAAAATGCAACATAACATGTCTGGGGGAAAAAAAATTGGAGATGTGACATTTTATGGGAAGAAGAAACTTGGAAATGAGTGTCCCAAAGGGAGAGAAGAAACACAATGTATTTAAAATGTTTGAGGTTATCTAAGAGGGATCAGATCAGGCTGAGAAGTTAAGTGGCATTATAAAGATCTAATACAAATTCTAGTGGACTTAGGGGCGCTGAACCTAGTCCTTTATCTAACACCTATTCTAGAGCAGTTCTGTAGGGATGGCTTTTTGAACAAGTTGTGATCTTCACTTTAGGCAATGATAAATAATCCTTAACGTCATCTCAGGAATTGAAATGGCAACAATGCTCAGACTAAGACTAGTGGTCACTCAGGTACATTGCCGTAGCTCCTCTTGCAATCGAATAGCCTGGAGTAATCTTCCAAAGGAAGGCAGGAAACCTAATTGCTTGCTATTTTTGAGCAGAGCTGATCAAAGTCATGACCCGTGTAAGATCTTACTCCACAGAAGCTAAAGGAAGCTTCAAAGGAAGGATGCTTTTTGTTTGTTTTTCTGTCACCTGATCCTCACTCACTTCTCCCTATTTTCAGGCTTTCACTAGCCCCTTCAGTAGTGATTTCTGTCCTCTTCTCCTAATCTCCTTTCAACACTTTATAAACCTTGGAGTGATCTTGGCTGCTCAGGCCACAGCTGTGGGGCTGGTACTTACCCAGCAGAACCAGTGAGTCTGGGTTGACCCTGTACTCCGTTTGGTAGGACTGGCTGCCCGAGCTGTTGAAGCTGGTGGAGAGTTCTTGTTGGAGCATTGTGTTTACCCTCTCAGCAGTCATGTCCTTCTGCTGACTCTCAGGGATTTGAAGGGCAAACCAGAAGAAGAAGGTCAGAGCCCCCTCCCTAACAGAGAAATAGCATGTTAAATATCCTCTCTCTTCCTCTCCATAATCACTGGAGAGGCAAACCCGAGAGATTAACCCCGCATTGTTTTTCCACAAATTAGGTATTTTGGTGTGGGCTTTCCAGCTGCACTGCTGTGACCCAGAGGAACCACTCTGAGGAGTAAGAGAACTGCTATGTCCATGTGCTATGTCCTTTGAGGGAAGAAGCCATTTTATGCCATCTGGCTTTAGTGATGACCATACGCGGTCAAATTAATGTGGTAATTAATCAAGTTTGGTCTGATGAGAAGTCTCATTTCAGGTAGAATTTACCTTTGGTTACTACTGACCAGAGGATGAAAAGAAACACTCAAGACTTCATTGTCTCCCCTCCCAGTGGTGACAAGTGGGTGATTTCTGACTCAGTACCTTACCACAAGCCATTAATGCTGGGCAGGTTCAAGCTGCAGAAGACTGTGACTGGGAAAGCTCTGTTCAACCAGCTGGCAGAGAAAATTGGCTGGGGGAGGGGGAAGAGATGTTGAAACAAACCTTTGTTCAGTAAAAGGCTAGAGGAAGAACAGCAAGTGAAACTTTTCTTTCCCCAGTTGAAAATGGAGTTACAGCAAAATTGGAATTTTCCTTAGCTGAAGGACAAATTTAGGGGTGTAGTTTTCCATGGAAAAGAGGCAGAAACAAATGTATACGTCAGTTTGGGAGTTATTCCTGTTTTCTTGATCTACTCTAATGACCTGCAAAGCTGTAGTCCCGCATCTGTCCCACTTCACTCTTATCCTATTCCCAGGTGGACTATGCGTCTTGGCTGGAATACCTTTTCAATCACGCATTTTGGCCTCTCCCTTCTGGTGCCTAGAATCAGGCCATAAAATTACTTTCTTGAATTAGAGAAATTAAGTTCCAGCTGCTTAGTTTCTACTGAGAATACCAAGGCCAGGGTTGTTGGTCTTTTCAGTTCTTCCCAGTGATTTTTTTTCCTTTCTTGAACTTTTGCCTCTCTGAAAAATTTTGCAGCTTTGGCTTTTCCTTGTAACCTCCGACAAACATGAACATCTCAAAATATCCCCAGCTCTGTCATGCTGGAACCATTCTGGATCTGGACTGCCCCACCTAGCCTAGACCTCATGGTGGGGTCTGCAGCAGTTTGTCATGGCCAGATTTTGGTGAAACCGGAGTACAATTGACTGGAAACTTTCACACACGAACAAGTAAAAATGCTGTGGGTGCTACTCACCCAAAGGCATACACTGTGCTTGAGTTGTAATATCGACCCAGCTCTGTGGCACGAATCAGTTCCTTCAGCTGCAACGAGAATGTCGTCTGATAACTATTGTGCAATGTTACAGAGGCAAAGGTCCTATGGCCAACCCTATGTTTTATCCCTCTTGCTGTACAGACCCGCCAAGCCTGTCACTTGGATGGGGGTACCTGACCCCTTCCTCTTTCTACTCACTGAACTGCCTCTGGACCAGCCCTGGTCATGAAATTGCCCTCACCATCTTCTGGAGCTTAGATGACTCCAACCAGAAGGCTCTGGACTCCACCTGCCCAAGGTCCGGCGAGTATTGGCGATTGAGGACCTGGAGGCTGCCAGAGTAAAACTGCAGGACGGCCGGTTCCAGGTGCCATGGTCTGTAGTCTGCCAACAGAAGACACTACTGCATTACCTTGCTGATGTGCAGGAGAGAGGGGGTTACCCCTGTGTATGAGTCTGTAAATATCACCCAGAGGCACTGACATGCTTTGGGCTGGAACGTTGCCTTGACTATACCCCATCCACCTCCCACACGGGGACAAAACATGTTGAATTTTTACCTAGGAAATACCAGGTTGCTGCAGCAGCTCCAGCCAGCAAAAGAAAGGCTATCCCAAGGGGCACATAGCGGAGGCAGTCATGGGAGTTTGTCTCTGATTCATCCTTTGAGAAGGAGCTGGTATCTTCCTCCTGCTCCTCGGCCTCCATCAGGGACATCTAGTGACACAGCACACCATGGTCAGGCTGGGTTTCTGCATCCCTTTACATCAGCCTTTGGAGGTGCTCTGCCACCTCTGCGTTCCTCTTCCAAGATCTATAGCCCCAAGAGATCTGTGTGCTAACCATCATAGACTTTGCTCAGTGCAAATATGAGTAAAACTCCTAATTCACAGAATCTCCAGTGGGAGACAGGCTTCCAGGACACTGTCGTGTCTACACCTTCTGGGTAATCTCTCAATTTTCAAAGGCATTCCCTGGGTTTTGCTTCTGCCAAAACCATAAACGAATACAACAATGAATTTCTCCAGAGACAAATGTGTTGTCCTCCCAGGCTGGAAATGGTTTTAAAACCAATATATTATTGACCCAGAAATCAATGCCAAAGAAAATCCGTGACCTCAAACGCACACAGAAGTTGCACTCAGCAGCCCGGCCTGAGAGCCTGAAGTTGCCCTTTGCCTGCTGTGCCGTTTTGCTCTTGGTCCCTAAAAATTAGCAAACCTTGCTGTTCCCACCAGACCGTGTGTCCCAGGGCTAAGCCCATGCTGGCACTGACTCATTCACTTGAGCTGGTGAGAAGAGGGGACCTGAACACTGTTCAGCCCTCCACCAGCTGCTCCTCAGGCCAGGGAACACCTAGCTCCCTTTGTCCCTCATCTAACCAAGGCTGCTTCTTTTGCTTCATCCCAACCAGCACTTCTGTCAGTCCCAGGCTCTGAGGGTTAAAAAATGCCATTGCCCAAGAGAGCCATGTATCCTATCTCACCC
>VZRU01016197.1:36447-60140 GCA_013398155.1 Pedionomus torquatus
CCGCAGACAGAGGGGTGGGGGGAGGAGGGCAGGAAGCAACACTAGAAGAGTCTCTTTGTTAGAAGATTTGATGGTAGGCACCGGGGCTTCCCCTAGAGCTGCAGACCTATCTTTGAAACCTGCTGCCGCCTGTGAGGCCTGGCCCACACCCCCTACGCAAGCCGGCGCACACACACATGGAGGGGGGGAGAGAGGAGAACATCTATTTACCCAAGCTCAAGGTCTCCTCGGTGTTCAATAATCTGATGCCGTATCCATTCAACTCGGCCTTTGTCCTGCGCTGTCCTGCCGTGATGGGTCAGCACTGCCCGTGGAAAGGCTTTCTTTGCTTCTGAAATGGAGATTTTGGAGTCTTGCAAGGGCAGAAGATCTGCAGGCTGAACTGGAGGAGCCTGGAGAAAGTCAGGGTAGAATCACCTCCAATTGTGCAGAGAAGAACAAGCCTGTAGGCTGGTGCAGATAGCTTACGTTGTCCTCCTCAGGGGACAAGAAGTTGCTGAGCAACTGATATATTTCTTAGCTACCCTCCTTGGTCCCATTGGAGGGAGAGGCAAAATGCAGGGTGTCTTCTCCCCAGCACGGAGACGGAACAGATGCTGGCTAGCAGGTGGAGATCGCTTGAAGGAAGGAAGATAGCAGTAGACAGTAGGTCTGGTTACCACAGCAGTCATGCAGATGAAAGCAAAGGGCAGCGTCTCTCAGTCCCCACCTGCAAGACTCCCTCTGGTCTTCTTGTGCTTCTTGCTGCCCAGTATCCTGATGCTGGGCTCCAGGCACTCCGTTGCACCACAACTTGGTCCTCCCTGCAGCATCTGCTTTTCTTCTAGCCTGAGGTCCTCCTCACCTACCTCGTCTCTGCATCACCTTCTGCTTAACGCCCTGCAGCTCTGTACGTGCCCTTTGTTTTTCGCAAAAACCAACCACGCTTCAGCTAGACCAGAGTACATAGAGTTACTTTGTCAACAGATGGGGCAGGGGGATGGGGACATAGATGACTCTTGACCTGGGACTGAGCTCCAGCCAGTGGCATTGACCTAGGGCTCAGCTCACTTTGGCCGAGGCCCATATGGGCTGATTTTGGCAGCTGGGCAGGGATAGCTGCTTTCAGCTCGGCTTTCAGCTCTGTTCAGGTTTAGTCTGGAACTGCATGAAGACCAAAAGCCATTGTTGTAGTTACCTCGTGGTGGATTCTAGTAGGTAAACGTTATATGTATATGAAAAGCTGCAGTGTTTTGACTAGGAATGTGTCAGTGTGGTTATGCCAACTAACTCATTACTGTATAGATGCGAAACTGAGGCACACAATGACAACGAGGAATGCTTTCAGAACTGCTTGAGAGACTTACGGGACCAGACTCCCCTCTGAAAAGTTACTTTCAGCCAAAATTTCTCCAGATAGCTGGGGTCTAACTGCATTTTTAGGCGTGCGCGTATGGCTTTCCCAAGCTTACAGTATGAAGGCTTACCATAGTGAGTCAGAACCCAGTTGAGGGTATTTCACAGTGCCAGAGACCTTACTTTTGTATCCACCTTTCCTGGAAAGAAGCATCCTCCTTCTCTGATGTTTTCAGCAGAACAAAAAATATAGAATCTCAATCAGATCTAAGCAAGCATACCACATCTATCACCACAGGCTTTTGAATCAACTGAGGACCCAAAACCTTGATCAGATTTGACTTCAGAGGAATTCCCTTGCTGAAGTACCCTTCACTTTCTGCTTGTCCACGGTAAAAAAAAAGGAAGGGATGTGGGAGGAGGCTGAAAGTAATATTGCCTGTTTATGAAAAAGGTATCTTGGAAAGAGGGAGATGAGAGATGTGGCAGCTATCTTTGCTATCTCTGGGCTTAAGATAAAGAGAGGACTTGTCTGTGGCTGTTAGCTCAGAATTTTCCACACAGTGCCGGTGTTCAGTTTTGGTTTGCCTCTGGTGCTGATGGACACCATTGTAGCGTCTTTTTGTGGTTTTGTGAACCACACATTGGGTGTTTGCATCAGCTTGAGAGGGGACCGCTCCCCATGTGACATTTCCAAAGAGGTCTTGGGGACCCAGCAGAGAAAGGGCCCCATATCACCGAGAGTGTTAATGCCTTTGGTGTTCACAACCTGAGTTACTCACATACGAGACCACATGATCTTGTCTTCCTGGAAGAAAGGTCCGGTTATCACCAGATCTGATGTTGAGCACTTCCTGCCGCAGTGTGTCACACATTCACACCCAACGTGGCGGCGAATGCAGTGCTAACATCTTGCCAGCTTGAAAACTGTCAGCGCTTTCACAAGGTGTGTGGGGGGAAATACCAAGCCAGCAGGATGGTCCTCAAGGGCCTGAAGCAAGATCACTTCCAAATCTACTTTCTCCAGGTGGCTGAGTCCCTTGGGGGAGCAGAAAGGAAGGCAGGAGGTATATGGGTCTGAGCAAAGCTGTGCCCAGTCACCTGTTTAGAAAAGCTGTTAATCCTTTCCCCCCACCCCAAAACAGAAAACCACTGTAGAATCCTTAATATTTCTTTTATTTACAAATAGGCAAAGTTTCTCTTTTGTACTCATCTTAGCAGCAAGAAAATTGAGACGCTTATGAAAATCTATATTGGGTCAGGACAACCATCAGTACAACTTGGAGGATCCCTGGCCCATGTAATACAGTGAGTTGTCTGTTGGGGCAGGGGTTTCAATATCTCTTCTCGAAATCCATCGGTGAAGAGGTAGGCAAGCCTTGTGCTTTCTTATCTGGGAAGCTGTGAGGTCTTCCTCACCTGCTGTCTCCTGGAGACAATGAAGCAGTCTACTTCTTGATGCAGGTGGTGAAGAAACTGATGAGAGGAGAGGTAGAGCTGCAGGCAGGCTCAACTCCTTTGAGCAGCAATTTTGAGGTGAGATCCAAGCCAGTGGGTGACCCCATAGCTGGGGCGTGTAATGACATTCAGGCTGTATAATGAAAGGTCAGGTAATAGTGTAGGACCAGGACAAACGGGAAGCTTGATGCTTGTACAGACAGAGGTAGGGAAAAATTAGTTGTGGGTGATACTCACAGAGGGGACAGAACTACCAGCAGGTTCAATATCCTTGACCTTTTTGATATAAAAACTCTAACAAGAAATATCTTTAGCACAGAGCTGGTATTTTCCCACTGTCCAGAAATACGGCAGAAAGTGGGCAGACAGTACAGATGTTGGATGCAGGGATGGAGGTAACCAGAACAGCTTGTCTTCATTTGCCTTGCCGCTTTTCTTTTGCAGCGTGCTGCTTTTTCTCAACCCAGATCAGCGTATGCAGAGAAAAAAAAACAGTAAGTAAAAAGAGGTCTTTGCTATCTCCTTTCTTTGTGAGTGGATTGAGGTTTTCTTTTCAGTAAAGGTGCTGATTCGTGGGTTAGTCTTCTGGGCTCATTCACCACATCTTTGCCGCTAATTAGGCAATGGTTTCCCTTGAGCAATGGAAGGAATGGGCAGCACCGTTGCGATGTTTTCCACTAATACACAGGATGTGGGATGAACTATTCTGCAATCAGCTTATCGTAGTCAAATAACTGTATTTTGCCAGCAGGGCAGAGAGGCTTTCAATTTCATGAAAAATATTGCAGCAAGAATGGGAAATTGTGTGTGCTCTTTTTACTGCTGTCATCAGACCTGGGGAAAAGAAGGAGGGGAGAGGGGATTTCCCCAGTATTTTTAACCCAATAATGGGGATTTCTTTTTTACACTGCACTGCTTAGACAACTGACAATATCTATGGCTCTGAACTGACCTTAGAGACTCAAGTCTAAAGCTGGATGGGGTGGCTCAGAACGTAATCTCTGATTCAAACCTGAAGTGAAAACATCACAATAAAAATTACACCCTTGGTCAGTTAGGAGGAGATGTCTTCATCCACTCTGTCATCGGCCCCAGCGCTGACTGGTCCCTTGTACAAACTCTCATGTCTACCTCTTGTGGCTTTTCTCCCTTCCATTAAAGTTTTTAGGCTGGGACAAGGCAAGTGGATCATGTTCCTGCTCTGCCTCAAAGCTGTTGGCCTGTGTGCCCAAGAATCAAGCTAAGCTGCTATGTCTCCATTATCTGTGTAGCCACTGAACAGCTTTAATGCCCCTTTATCATTCCCCGTGTGTTGCTTTACTGTCCACTATCCCAGTTCTCCAGACAAAGTGTCCTCCTCCACTTTCCAGTCCTCTGTTTCACTAACCTTGAGAACTAATGTTACTCATGTAGCCACTCATGAATTTACACCTTGCACATCCTATTATTTTTCTGCTTTTGCAGCCCTTTAGATTAAACCTGTTCTCCAGCCTCATTAAAGAACAGTCCCAGTGGGTTTGATGCTGAAGTTGCCATCATGTCCTGAATAGAAAAACTGTCCATCAAGCCTTCCCTGCAGAGAAGAGCCTTCCTACTTGTGGGTTTCCTCCAGGCAGATCCTAGGCAGAGTAATGGCTATACTGGCTTTGGAGGTCCCTCAGAGAAAGGTAGGCACCAGTGTTTGGGACCTGGCTGGAAAAGGCTGTTCTGCATGAATCCTCATCCTGGCTTTGCCTTAGAGGTGGAGGCTGAGAGGAAGAAGAGGTAGCATGTGCTGCTGGTGTACAGCGGTCAATCGGAGGGCCTGCCTTCCCACTCTCCTCCATTACATCAATAGTATCACTGTCATGCATATCTGGTGGGTCAGGAAAGTCAGTGTTCATCTGGCAGAGGGCATCAGCAGGTAGTAAAACTGCTTTGTCCATCACCTTCTCATCCTGTTTCAGAAGGGGTGTTGGTGAGGTACCTTTGCTTGACTGGAGAGCCCCAGAAATAACCATGGCCTGATGGGCTTCCCCTTCTGTCTCTTCCACAAAGGAGCTGTTTTGGAAGGTGTGGGTTGCCTTAATACACTGTAGGAAGTTGTGGGACAACATGGGCATGTCTTCTGCCAGCGTGCAGAAGTCTGGGGAGGGGGTACCATGGTAAGACTTGCCATCCTCGCTGCCACTGCCCTCCTGGGTGAAAGGCTCGTAGGTGAAGTAGACCTGACAGGGCTCAATCTCAAAGGAGTTGGGAAGGTGGAAAAAGAAGTAGCCTTGGTTGGTGAAGCAGCTGGATACAGAGTGCCCACTGGTTTCTACAGGAGGATCAGGAGTCAGGGTTCCCTTGGAAAGTAGAAACTGTGATTCTTGGTCATTCTTCTGCATCACCTCAAGCATGGAGATCTCCGGGGTTGTGGTGTTCACACAGTAGGAAGATGTGGAGAATGGGGAGGAGAGCCACTTCTGATGGGGAAGAAACACAGGACAGAGACTATTATACTCAAAATACAACACTCAGTGAAGAACCAGAAGTTTCTTCTCCTGAGCACCCACAACAATCAAGTAACCTTTTCTCTGACCAAGCAAGAGGTGCCAGGGGTAATGGGGAGGGAAATTCACATTTCTGATGTCTCATCTGCAGGATTTTCAGAGAGAGTATATCCTTCTGTCATTTTGAAATCAAGAGTGGGTCTTGGAAATTTGTTTTAAGATTTCTAGAGGGGGGAATGGAAGATGGAGGATTAAAGAGAAAGGAAGAAAAAAAAATTACAAGCCCATAAGATGAAGGTGGAAACATGAAAAGCAGTACTGCAATGCATCTCATGCAATCTATGTATCTATAACTGGTGCTGAACCAGTTTCTGATAAATCTACATGGCCCTATGCAATTTCTTGTCTCAAGTGCTCCTCCAGGCCCTTTGTGCCTAGATTTCCACAATCACCATGAATGACATCCTACAGTGTATCGTTATCCTTAAAAAAACCCCAGCTTTTGATAACATCCAACTTCATTGCCTTTATGACCAGTGAAACAATTTTTCTAGTTCTTTCTGCACTAAGAAAGTGTCTTCAGTGCCTGCTGCAAAACCCGCCCACCCCCCCCTTCCCCTGTAGTTTAAGCTTTCTAAGCTTTTTTGCATGCAGGCTTTTCCAAAGTTTTGCTGTCCTCTGGACCCTCTGAAGCTTGTTTCCATCCTTCTTAAAGCGAGACGTCACTTGGGATCACCTCCCACGTCTTGGTTCTGACACTCCCTTTAATCCTGCACAGAATGGTAATCATCTCCTTGCAGCTGCCCATACTCATGGAGAGATTAAGGAAAAAGAGAATGTATGCATAGATAAAGGGAAAGAGTCAACAAGAATGCAAAAAACAGCTAAGTGCCATCCAGTGTGATGGCAATTCACATTAGGATCAGAGGAAAGGCTCACAGCCAAGAGGAGGGGATCACAGCAGGAAATCTGGGAAGAGCCGGGCAACCTA
Organism: Pedionomus torquatus; assembly: GCA_013398155.1. Taxonomy (NCBI): domain Eukaryota; kingdom Metazoa; phylum Chordata; class Aves; order Charadriiformes; family Pedionomidae; genus Pedionomus; species Pedionomus torquatus. The sequence goes on from VZRU01016197.1 coordinate 42,706, forward strand.
AGGCAGGCAGGGAGGGACAGAAGTGGGGTGGGAGGGGATCTGAGAGGCCAAGTTCCCTACTGCAGGTCCCTAGTTTTCTCTCAGGTTCCCTGTGAGGGGAGCAGGGTGCTGAGGCTTATGTGGTTTGCCATTTCTCAGTTCTGTAATTAGTGTTGCCTCAGCCTAGTCTCAAGTTTTAGAAGGTCAGAAAATAAAATTTGAACGGAGAACCCAACAGCTGCTGGTTCGGGCATGTATGTCATGTGTGCTCATGTAGATCTGATAACCTGCTGTCCATCCTGGGCATGTGCAGCTGGACTTTCCCTCATTTTTCCTTTATAGCCACATGGCTGCATCCACAGTTCCATACCTGAATGTCACCTCCGTGAACTGAAACGAGGGGGGGAAAGAACTTCTCGGGGTCTGGGATGTGAATCTTCAGGATCTTCTTAAACCTTGAGAAAGGAGAATGAGAAGGAGGAATGAAGCAGGGTCTGATCCTGACCAATCTGGCACTGAGATGTGGATAGGAGAGAGCATTGCAGCTCAAGATACTACCCTGGTGTAGGGGAGAGGTAAAATAAGAACAAGTTTGAGGGCTCTCCTTGCTGAAAAGCAGTAGCTGAGGGATGAGGCGTATACAGATGAGGCAGCTAAACATTGGACAATACCTTCCCCTCAGCCTTTTCCCTAAGGGAACACAACCGTCATTTCACTGGTTTCTTCCCTGACTTGGCTGGTCACCTTAATTTCTCCACCTGCCCCATTAGCCCCCCCATCCTGACAACAAGCTGGGCAGGTCTCTCTTGTTTCCAAGTCCTAGCTGTTGCAAGTTGTCCCCTCTTTCCTTTCCTGCCATGGCAATGACTCAGAGGACCACATGGCCTGAACAGGACCATTGCTGAGAAAGCTGTGCTACAACATCTGTCTGTCCTGTTAGCAGAACATTGCGTGGTATAGCATGTCTTGCACCAGCCCAGTGCCCTCTACTTTACTGGTCCCAATGTGTTGTCATCCTGAGACAGCATGCTTCTCAGTCCTTCAGAGAGGATGGCTGATCCTGTCAGCTCTTTGCTGAAGTTTTGGTGTGAGAAGCTCTGAGGAAAAACCCTCCTGACCTCTGGAGGCAATCAGTGTACTCTCTGAAGCTTCAGAATTTGCTAGTTCTTGCATATAAACTACCTTACATCACTGCAGATGCTATTTTTATTCATGCGTGTCTAATCCTTCCTTGGATCTTACCTCAGCATTATCCTCCATCCAATTCCCCCAGGTTAATTATACTCCATGGAGAAAGGAGACTGTTTTATCTCACTCTATACCACATAGCTAATATTTCCTCACCCTTGTGTTATGACTCAAGGTAAAACACAGTGGCCAGTGACTTTCTCAGTATCCATCTTCCTTCAATATTGCATCTCCTTCTTTCCATACAGAGAAGCCATCCCGGCCTCTGCTGCCTCATCCCTGAGAACATTTCTCCCTGCTCCCTGCCACAAACATCAGCATTCTGCTTCTCTGCTCCTATCCCAAGATGAGAAAACCTGAGGTCATTTCTGACCTCGCCATGCTGACAGGTCACTTTCTGTGTTATTGCACCAAGTAACCTTGTGAGACACTTTCAGTCCTGAATAAAAGGAGTGCCTGGGTAGAAGCACTGGCAAAGAGGTCTTTAAAGCATCATGTAGATGTTTACCAGCATGTGATGTGACACTTCAGGACCACACAGACCAGTGAGAGGAAGAATTGTACTCCCCATTTTGGCTACAGACGAAATGTCACTATGTCACGCCAGAGTGTTCAACTGAGAAGGCAGCAGCATCTAGGCTTGCTTGGTCCTTTCTACTGAGGGATTGCTCAACCCAAGTGGTCTTCTTTTTTAGGAGGCATTTTTGGTGCATCCCTGTGAGGAATTCCACTCTAACCCATGGGTAACAAAAGTGCTGTTTTGAATTCAGCCAGGGTGGACCACCAGGTCACAGCAGCGTGGCACAATGCAACGATGATGGTGAAAACACATCATCTTGGGTGGTGATATATCTCTCCAGACAAATGTCAGCCTTAAAAGGTTGGGCTATAAACCACATTGTTAAGTGACTCTCTGAGTAATGCCAAATGAAAAATAATCCTGATTTTGAGAGGACACACAAGATAGAGGAGAGGAACAAAGAAGAAAACTTGATTCTCATTTACCATTTCAGGGTCCGTAAATTAATCAGGAAGGCAGTCCCAATGATCACAAAGATGCAAGTGCTCACTATAAGTGCTGGCAGGACTGGACGGGATGTTTCTGCAAGGTGAGAGAGAACAAGGGAGTTGTGAAAATTTTAGACAGGATTCTGGTGGTAGGAGCTACAGCCCTTCCATGGTGGTTCAGGCTTATCAGGGATATGAAATTGTAATATACAGGTCAGATAAATGAGTTTTGCTGTGTTGTGTAGGATGCCTTTGAGTGTTTCAGAGTCCTAAAATCACCTGAAGTGGGACTAGAAACTTGAAACGGCATTGTGAGCCAGTGGGGGAGACAGAATCGTGGAGTTCATGGGCCTTTGAGAAGGCAGGAAGACCAAGGATGGAGGAGGTTAGGGGTCAAGTGGCTGGCTTCTTTCTTTGGAGAGGTGAAGGAAAGGTTTAGGAAGCTAGGAAGGTTACTGTTTTCCACCACATGACAATTTTTGTATTAGGAGAAAGAGACTGATTTCCCACATTGCCAGCACTGCCAGCACTTCTCAGGCTGGTCTAGCATTATCTCAAACTTTTCGTAATCTGTCTCTTTCACACACATCTCCCCAATGCACTTTTGCTTGGTCTTGCTGTTCTGGTACCTGTCTCCTCTGCCTGCCACCCCATCTCACTCCATCCCATCCAGCCCTTGGTCTGGGCCTGCAGACCTCCTCTGGAGTAGGTGTGAGGGAGCAGATCAAAAGAAAAGAAGTGGAGACATTTTTAGGACATTCTTTCTTTGCCTGTCCTTGAGATGCTGCTAAGATCACTTTGTCTCCTCTGCCTCTGGTACCCTGGTTATCTTTGGGCCTTGGTTGCTATGACAACTGGTTGCGGCTGTATCCTATTCATTGACATCACACACTGTCAAAATTTGATCGCCACAGCAACACAGTGCCCTTTCTAAACATAGCTCCTCTGTTTATACCAGCACCAGGCACAACAGGGAGGGGCTGAGCAGGGGCAGAGTGGGGGCGACATGAGAAGGAATAACCTCTATCTGCTTATTTTTTGGAAAAGAAATGGCAGAGACTATATCCAATGACTCACCCAAGACACTTGCTCAGGGCACTATCTTTCAAGGCTGGAGGTGTTCTCCATGCTATGGTTCATGGTAATGATTGATGAAAGTCCCAGTAGGCATTTTTGGAAGGGACTTACACGCTTGTAAGTCTCTTTCTCCGTGAGACTGCTGGCTAGGCTCAGGTCTCCTTTGCTTCAAGACCCGAGTGCTCTGCTTCGCTGCATTTCACTGGTCAACGGCTTCAATGAACTGAGACATTTAAAAAACCTGGATTTATGTCCCTAGGTTGCAGGAGCACCTAGGAAAATGTCAGTCCTGCTGGTGCAGGTCAGACATCTGTCCTTACTGCTCTGGGGAAGCAGTCCCTGACTTATGTCTTGTGGGTTTTGTCTGGCTTCTGGAAGTTAGAGGCACTCTGTCAGGGTCAAGGTGCCTTTGCCCTTACACCCTGTTAAGCCAGCCTGACCTAACAGATAAGGAAGGACAGATCATTTCTGATCTTTCTATTGCTCTTCGATTAACAAAATCCTCCCACAACCCCATCTTCCTTCTGCTTCCCAGCCTGGTTTGGCTCTTCTGTCTTGTTTTCCCTGAGTGCCCTCTTTCCCCTCCAAGCCAGACTGCCCAACTCTGATCCTTACTCTCAGCATGTGTCCTCCACAGTATTGTCTCACTCCAGTCGCTCCACACGCCTTTGTAGGTACTTGAGCCACTTGGCCTTGCACGGACAGCTGCCTCATATTTCAGGTTGGGGGAGAGGCACTCAAACACCAACCACATCTGGTCCTGGACAATGGTGAAGTTCTCTGCCTCCTGGAAGAAGGGTAAAATTGGAGCACCATCACACCCTGCCATGCCTTACAGCCTCAGGTACCCAACTCTTCCAAAGCCCTCAGAAAGGACCTGTCTCAGATCCCTGCACCTTGAGCACTGCTTGTTTGCCCTGGAGTAAAATTCTTCTTTTTTATTTTTTCACCCCTTTTGAGTCTGTCCTAGAGCTGTCTGGATTTCTTTGTAACACCACCAAGTAAAACAGGATCCCTGTCTGACTCCATGTCACCACAAAACACTAGCAGCAGGTGATGCAGAGGAAGGGGTGATGGAGCATCATCCACTCCCTAGGTTTACCAAAACTGGTTTTGTCCCAAGAGGAGGCTGAGGAGCAAGTTGGGTGACATAAAGGAAACTGGGATTCATATGGTGACAGGTCCCAGTACCTCAATCTATACTCACCTCCCAGGACTGTCTTGTGTTTCGGCACCGCACTTGATATTCCCGCTCCCCATCCAAATAGTGAGAGGAAACATTCAGGCTCCACGTTAAGTTGTAGGTGTTCTCAGTTTTGCTAATCAGCTGAAGGTTTCCTGGAGGCCTCAGCTTTACTGGAAAGAGAGAAGAAGCAGGGCTGATACCTCTGCGCTCTCTGTCTGTAACAGGGCTCCACCGCAAAGCCCTTTGCAGCAGGGTTGGTGTCTTGGCCGTGCTCACAGACTCCAGCCAGCCACAGCCCTGTGAAACAGGGAGTCCCCCCACTCTCTTCCTCCTTCTTCCCCACTGCCACTGAAGGCAAAAGGTCTGTTGTCAATGGACCTCGTTAAAGGCAGCTCCTCCTGTGAGACTGGATCCTTCAGTCAGTGCAATCAATCCCACAGGGCCATGCATCCTATCTTGTAGGGGTGATCCACAAGGCAATTGTATGGACAGGAATGGAGCATGGGTGGGAAGACAGTTGCTTCCCAGCTTCTCTTTCAGAGAGCTACTGCCACAGGGGATAGAGTTACACAGACTGTCTAGGCTCATCCTTCCCAATCCCTGACTCCAGCCATGCCTTTTTATGCCTCACCTCACAGCAGCCCTACAGAATGTCTCCTTGAGCCAGGTAAACTCACACATACAGCAAAAAAAATGACCCAAGCAGATATTTTTCTGCTGGATCAGTGAGTTGAGTCCTTTGGGCAAAGACTGATGCATGCCAAAGCTGTCTTAAAAGGAGGATGGAGTCACGTATCTGGTAGGAGGGGCAGGGGAGCTGCAGCAAGACTTTCTCTCTTTCTTGCAGCATGCTTGCTTCAGGCAGTCAGCTGAGCTGTCATTACCCGTTTGAAGCCAGAAGTCCTACTGCAAAGCGCTCTTATTTAACAGTTTCCCAGACACAGGACGGGATAGGAAGTGGCTGGGATGACACTGCATGTAAGAGGTGCAAGCGGCAGGAGTCAACATGACTCATCTGTGCTGGTTGTAGCAGGGGACAAGGAAAAGACACAAGTCTCTAATCATCCGTGGATCTTCCATGGGGGTGGATGGGGAAGAGAAACGAATTAGACACACATGGGGAAACTTCAGAGACTGTAATACAGATGAGTACTCACTATTTTCAAGTGGTCTGAAATCTTCTATTCGCGCAGGTATAGACTTATTCTCTCCAGTGTGGCAATGGACAGACAGGGTGAGACGGTCTGCAGTGGTGAAGCACTGACTCTGCAAGGAAAATCCACCATTAGTGACATTAAAGCCTCATCAATAAGCATTCATATTTCTAAGCATTGCCTATGTGTAAGAGGTTTAGGAATACTTGACAATACATATGGGCCCTATTTGTGGTAGAAAGCATATCCCTCAGTAGTGAGCGGGGAACCAAAGTTTTACACTTCATGAGACTGGATTTTTTTTTGGTTCATTGGCAAAAAGGGCACAAAATATTGTCATGTGGTAGTTTGCTAGGACTGCTGTGTGTGCTAAGAAGGAAAAAACTTACTTGCTATGAGTGTCATTTATTGTGAAAAAAATACTTTTACTAAAACGTTTTGTGTTCATTGGTAAGACCGAGATGACATTATTATTAAATATTAGTCCTGAAATGCAGCGATACTAAAGAGCCCTATAAGGTATGAAATAAGCAATAAGGGAAATAAGCTTGCTTAGAAATAAAAGATTTTGGAGCTCTTTACCAACCCTGCAATTTGTCTTTGCACATGATGTGCAAATGTAAGAAATCTTGTCTGTCAATAGAACTTTATCAATAAGGAGAATTAGCTCATATTTGCATGGGCTTTTTTTTTCTGAAAACACAAGGACTACGGTAACTCTGGGTATGACTGAAGGAAGCACATAATGAGTCTAAAAAAAGAGGTTGATTTAAATAAAGAATAATAGCTAAAAGTCTTGCATCCCCATTAGCTCCTGTGATGTGTTGTTTTTGCATCTTGCTTTTGACACATCTAACCAGACCTCACAGAAGTTAATGATCTGGAAAATGGCACTGACCTCTCCAGGGAAAACAAGGCCAAGAAGTGACCTTAGAGCTGGTGATGATGTCCATCCCTCCTCAGAGGAAGGGATTAGAGCCAAACCCAGACAAGTGAGACATGGGACACTGCATATAATCTTGCTGTCCTGCACCTTTTCTGCATGTGTCAGAACAGCATGGCTCAGCTCACAATGAAACCGATCCCTCCCGCAGGGGAACCCACTGGGGCGATGCATATCAACAACACACAACATCAAGCCTAACTCCAGAACTGGAGTCAGGGATTAGGTTTGGGCTTTTTGTACTGCCCCTGGGTGTCACACTGTTTACACACCCAAAATCAACACATCCATCCTTTACCCCTGCTCATTAGCCAGGGCATCCCAGACAAATTACTCACATTGCTGTTTTTGCTGAAGGTCTTGATGCATCTCCTCAGTCCAGTCATGTGTTCTGCCTTGGGTAATTCACAGTGCTCCTTGAATTTTTCAGGTAAGTGAAACAACCTGTGTTTTAAGTAGGAGAATTCCAGAGAGCTGGGGAGGATCTTTTGTATTTAGTCAAATTTTATATAACAATAAAGGCCTTTCAAAACATTTTACATCCTACCGTATTTACTGAATAGGTTACAGCAAGGATGAAATCCCACTTTCTCTCCTCACTGCATCACTCATACAAATTTTTTGTGCTGGTACACGGAGTGTCAGTGCATTCCAGTCATTTCAAGCCAAAGATACCAATAGGATTCCAGTTTCCACGCCTTCACAAAACCCTCTTGCTGCCTTCTCTGCTTCCAGATGACATCAGAGAGTATGCAGAGCCCAAACAGACCTGCTGCCCCAAATGTACCAACATGGCCTTGGAAGACAGGTTCAGCTCCTCTAGGGTTTACAGGTCTCCTTCAAGCCACTGCCGGTCCCGTAGGATCTCAGATACCAAGTGAGATGCATCTTCTGAACAAGGTCACATCCCAGTCAACCAGGACCATGTCTCCTGGTTGCACATGGCAGTGCTACACCATGACCTCTCTTCTTCTGTGACAAGCATGGCTGGACAGCCTAAGTTGAGCTATGGCACAGGACGTGACAGGGTGGCAGAGCATCCCTGGAGTTCCAGCCAAAGGGCTATCAGACTGAGCTGCCTGCTCCTGCTGTAAGGTCAGATCAAGCCTAGGACTTGCTGGTGGTAGGGAGAGATGGTACCCTAGAGCTCTGGTCAAGCAATGGCACAGTTCCCAATCCATCCCAAATTCCAGTCCCAGTTTCACTGACTCACACCCATGGAGGAACATAAATGTTTTGGCTTTCTAGGTCCATGAGCTAGGGCCCAGAATATATTTGCCCATGTCACTCCACTGGAGATGCCTTTGCAACAGTCACAAGCAACCCACCCACCCACTGAATCACACTGACCCTCTCCTTACGACAGGCACCCAGGGAAGCCCCGGGGTGGGGTGGCAAGTCTTTTGGCTGGAGGTGTCATACTTGGAGGCCACAGAGACTCAGCCAGCCTGCACTGCGGTGCTGGCCACACACCTACCTCTCTGCTGGGAGACGCGTGGGAGAGGAAAACGTCATGAACTGAGAGAGATGAACTGGCCAGGGGAGGTAAGTGGAACAGTATTTACCTTCATTTATTGTTACTCAGGATGTAACATCCCAGCTCATCCTGGCAATGAGCCAATGGCCCCTGTATGACTTTTAATTCCACCGTCCTCTACCCCCATCTCTCTATATCCTCCTTTTCCATTGAAAATGCCATTCAGTCCAGAGGGCGAAGAAGGATTTTTGGAAAATGAAGTATAGACAGAGCTGTGGAGCTGGAAGGTAAGCTGTGCTAGACAGTTTAGGACCATCAGATGACAAACACTGAGCAGCATCTAGCATCTCAGCCTGCAAGGACAGTTAGAGACAAAGACACTTGGCTCTGTGACTCTATTATGCCTGGGAGGAGGAGCCTACATTTTTTTAAGTGGCAAACTATCCAAGACACTTCATTCAAAACATTTCCTCAGCCTCTCCAGTCACCTACCTGTCATAAAAAGGAAACTTTGATGAAATCTCCAGCTGGCACGGTGCTTCAAGCAGGTCCCTGCTTGGGCTCCAGTCGCAGAAGAGAGCTGCCCGTGAGTCATACCAACAAATGAGGCTGGAGGCACCTGCAGCAAAGAAGAGATGTACAGGAAAGGGGCTGAATTAACAATGATTTTTGGCATCAACCATCACCCCAGACAATTCTGCCCCATCCCAGACTACAAATGGACTCCTCTGCTGGGTAACTGTCTCCAAATAAGAAAGGCAGAGCCACCCACTTCTCTATGTCCTTGGAGGTTGATATGCTCATAAGAGGTCCGTGACTATTTCAACCTCCTCTTGGCTGTATGTTACAACACGGGCATGGCACAGCAACACACCATGGCATGCACACTCCTCTGACTGACCCCCTCCCTGCTCGCCCAGCTGGCATAGGTGAAGGGAATCACTTCTTACCTTGTGCCGAACCCGACGCCCACGACAGCGGCGTGAGGCTGAACAGCCAAAGGTGACACAGAAGCAGCAAAGAGGGCTTCATCTCTAGCGGTGGTGACACACTGAAAAAGACAAGACGCGCCCCCCCAAGCATAACTCAGCAATGCAAATTAGGAAGATGTCATCTCACAGGAGGCACGTGCAAAGCCGGTTCCAATCTTCCAGGCTCGGAAACTCGTACCCTGTGCTTTCCCCTTAGCACCTCGTCGCTTTCCTGCCTTGGGTCCTTTGCTCAGCACGGAGACCGCTGGCAGTGCCACACCGGCGGGCTGTTTGCGGGAGCAATGCCTTCTGGAAATGTGTGTGCGAGTGCACAGCGCTCCGCGTGTGTCGTTTCAGGCTGCCTGCTGACTCAGGTAGAGAGTGCTGCTTTGGTTGCTCACGGCTTGTGCTTTGAAGATCATCTCCTTTTTTTTTTTTTTTTAGGAAGGCTGAGATAGCTAGGTGCTTGCTGAGTAAGAGGGGTCTCTGGCTGCAACTGACAAAAGTCAGTTGCAAAGCTCATGGCTTAGAAGGTAGATTTTGAACAGTTTGCTTGGGAAAGAGGAGGAAATCAGGGAGAAGAAGAAGTTCCCCATGTTCTGCCATATCATAAAATATTACATAGTCCTGCACAAACCGTGAACCATTGCCACCAAGTAGACCCTGAACTGCTTTGGAAAGAATCACACTTTTAGGTGATTTTTGATCTTTGTAATTAAGAAACTGTGACACCTCTCATCCACCCATGGCACCCAGGGAAGCTCCTTGTCTTACAAAGCCTGTACGGCCATGCTCTATGCTAGACAAACTGGACTTGCGGGCTTCTCACCTAAGCCCTCCCCTCTCGCCATCCACCTGGACACCCATACCTTGAGATCTGCCTCTGCCCACAGGAGACAAGCCCACCCTCACCTCTCAGCAAGCCTGGAGCCCAGGCAAAGCTGAGCAAAACAAGCCAGAGTCCTGCTGGAGCCTGCTGGGACTGCCAGGGGAGCCGGAGGAGAGGGTTTATAAAGGGCTGGCATGAGGCATGACACCAATTCCCATCGTGATAAAAGATTAAGTTCGGAGGAACTAAAGCATGACGACAATGCATTAACAGACAAAGAGGAGAGAAAGAGAGAGAAAGAAAGCAGGCGGTGTGGTTGTGAGATGTGGGGTATGATTTGAGAGGACTGTGGATAGACGGAAAGATAAATACATGCTCAGCCCTCCCCAATGGCAAGATTCAGTTTGTCAGACCGAAACTCCTTCCAAGACACTTTTCAGATCAGCCACCCCCATGTGGGAGAGAGCTTTTACCTTCCAGCTCCAGGCACTGAGCAGTCCAGACGGAGTCCCCGGGCACCAGGTGGTGGGGTTGGATGGAAGCAGGTGCTGCACATCAAACAGGGAGGGGAACAGGGAGGGGGGAAAGCGAGAGGGATGGAGGTGGAGATCCTAGCTCAGTGCATGTCCAGGTGTCAGCCAGCTCTGCTGGTACAAGAGGAGAGATGCCTGCAGCCCAACAGTTCTGCTGAGGAGCCGTTCTTCTTGTATATTCACGGTCTCTCCGTGTCTTCTCCCTCTCACCTTTGCACAGGAAGCTGCTGCTTGCTTGCCTTGTCAGACTGAGACGAGGCCCCGAAGTATCGAAAAGGCTAGCGAGGCCGAGAATAAAAAGCCCCAAACCACGTCCTACTTCCTGCTGGTAAAGCAATAGGTGCAGAAACAAGGGTGGAGAGATCAGGTGTTAGCTTGCAGTGCTCAGATATACTGGGACCAGTTTGCAACTGGTGCTGGGAAGCAAGAGAGAGAGGTAGAAGGACCTGTCTTCTTGGGACACCAGCTTCCTCTCAGACACCCAGACAAATCATGTGTATCACTCTTGGGGTGTGTACATGTGCACAAACCACTTTGAAACTGGGAACAGGAGTCAATCTGCAGTAGAAATACCATGGACCCCTTTGTGAAAAATAACTCGAGCGGTTGAGTTAAACAACAGCAGAATGAAACCAGCCTCCACACCAGTGCCCCAGTTTCAGAGGATCCATCCTGGGTCAGAGCGGGAGCGGAACGAGGGCAGCACTGAGTGTGAGCAAGCCTTGAAGCACAACCCGCACGCTTGCAGATGGTGTGACACCACAGGAACACCCATCCCACAGACTCCTTACCCAGCTGAGCACCACACTTGCTCCACAGAAGGAAGAATCACCCTCTCCCACCTAAGCCTTGCAGCTAGTCCAGACGGGCAACACCACCTTGCAGTAGCTGCAGTGTCTGTTTGTCATAGCTTGTCCATTCAACAAGCCAGAGAAGGACGCAAAAAATATGTCCATCTTCTTCCGCAACTTCATGTGCCCTTGCCTTCACAGATGGATAAGCCCTCACAGGCCCTGCAGGACACGTTCAGTTTTAGAAAATCCTTTCGACACAGGCAAACATCTTCCCCAGCACACTTTGCCTTCACATCCCAAGCGAAGCCAGACACACAAACTCAAATCCATGGCCAAAGGGTTGACTGGTTCACAGCTAGATATGCACATGCATACGTGTCCATGCACACCTCTCTTTTTCCAAACACACATATAATTCTCTGAAGTGTGCAGCATATCACGTTTCCTGTCTGGTCTGAGCTGGCCAAAGATGGCCACTGCTGTGCAGCCAGATGATGAGAATCTCCTTTTATACACACAGTGGTCACCATCTTCTATGCTCCTCACCTTTCTCTCCTAGAGCAGCTCTAGGCCCAAGCTCAGGTTTGGCGAGCAGGTTTTGCTGACCAAAAGTTACCAGAGGCTAACCTCAAGTCTCCAGGCAGCTCCTTTTTGAGGACTCTATAAACCCGGAGGACAGGGCCTCCTTTAAAAATAAAGTGATCTTGGTTTTAGGTAGTGGAAAGAAGGTGTCGGGGAGGAGGAAAAGTCCTTAGCTGCAGGCAGCCCAGCCCAGAGACTGAATCTCAGAAAAGATTAGACCTGAAAAAGAAATAGTATTGGAGCAAAACAGTGACTTGAAGTTATGGGCAGAGCCATTTTGATAGAGGTTGCAATAGCGGATCTCTATGGCCAGTTCTGGGAGAGCATTGCAATTAATCCAGCATCAAGCATGCACTTAGCCAGCAGTCTGGAGTGCAACATCTCTTCCATCCCCACGTGCAACGTGGACCAGGAGTCTAAGAGGTGTCATGTGCATGCTCTTGCTAGTCATCTGAAGACTCTTGTTACGGCCACTCCTTGTGAGGGCAACTGGAGAATCTGACCAGCCAGCCTCTGTTGAAGAGGAGCAGGGGGAAAGATGAGGTGCATGCTGTCCTGTTCTGGTACTCACTGGCTGAGGCAGGCACACCTTGGAGGCTCCCACCAGGGCAGAACTGTAATGGCATATACTGTCAGGCCACAGCCTGATTTCACAGGCACTCTTAAAATGAACGTAGCTCACTCTGGTGCATAAGTCCTCAGCTGAAGCAATGAACTGCACCGTGAGTAACTTTGTGGTATCACTAGCTCTGCAGCTGCAATGGAGTATTCATGTTAACCGTTGTTTTTCCCATTTGTCCCTCAAACTAAGAAATCTGTGTCTTCTTTCAGGCCAGAGATCACCTTGGGAAAGTAAGAGCACAAAACACACATTTTTTAATGTTCAGCTTATCAAGAGGGAAAAAAGCTCCATTGATTCTTTTTATTTTCCTTTTTCCTTTTTTTTTTTTTTTCTTTTTTTTTTTTTTTTTTTTTTCTGATGTATAAGAATGCAGATGAGGTTGGTTGTGCACTGTGGCACCTGAAATAGTGGAAGAGGAAAAGTTAACACGTAGTTAGTTACTCCTTAGAGAAGATGAGTGGCTGGTACAGTTGAAAAGGATTTATTTGGTCAGCCAATTCACTGGAGACTGTTTTTTCTAGATCTGGGTCTCCACGGTAGATTCTCATGCAGATTTGTTTGCTATCTAGTAAGGACAGATGTCCTTACATTGAAGACTTTCCCAATGAGGGTCCTAGAGGAGAACCGTCTCTCCTCTAGTCAGCCACCTTTGCTTCACAGTAGGAAGGGATATACCTCTTTGTCAAGTGTGGCTGGAATTGATTGCCTTATCCAAAATTGTGGAGAGAGGGGGAATAGTCCGATGGATCAGCTAACGGAGAGCTGAACAGTAGTGCGTGGAGACACAGACTGCCTCAACATGTTTAATTTCCATTGGAAACACAGTTTTAGATGTACTAAAAGAACAGCTGCGTGGCCTAAGAAATGATTTCCTACATAGGCGTGATACCATGATTGTGTCCAGATGCCATCTGATACGGGTAATTACACTTGCTGTCAGCACAGTTTTCAGACTTGATTGCCCAGAGTGTTGGGCTGCTGAGAATTGGGCATTTGTTATTTCCTTTACACCGACATCGTTAGGAATGGTTCCATTCGTAACGTGAGAAGCCAGGCAAACCACATTGCCAGCGATACGTGTTCTTGTGATTACCTTCCTGTCCCCATAATGGCAACCGAGACGGGTGAACTCACCAGTCAGCGTTGTTGTTCAGTGTCAAAGCGGCAGGTAAAAGTAGGGTGTTGGGAGTTTGGTTAAAGGTGTTGTTTGGGCCAGATCAGGGTTTCAGGGGCAATGTGAGTTTTTAAAATTCTCAAGGCTGGGGCAGGTGTTTACGTGCAAGCTCATCTTTTTCCCCCAACTCTGCTTTCATTAGAGAAGAGCGGCGCTCCTGAAACTTCTCGTTTTCAGCTGCGTGTCCACTGAGAGTCTCTGCAGAACGCTAGAAGTCAACAAGAACACAGAAAGAGTGAAGAATGGTGAAGAGCAAAAGTATTGCATAGTGTTGAGTTATCCCATATCCATTGATTCATTAGCTGTTGTTAGGCTAGGCACATTCCTTCTCTTCTCAGGCTCACAGCTGTGACTGGAGCCCTGGGCTAACTGGGATGCCTTGCCTGTGGTTTACAAACCACCAGGCTAACCAAAGAGGAGCTCAGCGAAGGGCTCAGTAGATCCATCTTGGTGTCTTCTTCTCATGGTACTCTGGAGTCCAGCAGTGGGAAGGGTGCAAAGCCAGCAGGAAGTGAGAGGGTGAGGGCAGAGATGCCCTGATGGCCACCCGAATTCGCTTCCTGACAGGATACATTGTGAAGATCTCTAGACGCTCTGTAGGTTATTTTTGGTACTTTCCAAATAATGTTGTTTTAGCTATAACCTTTACATTGAATTTCCTGCCGTTCGTATACGTGTGCTTCTCAAAACTCCGACGTTGTTCTATATCTGCCGCTATTTTCCCCTTAAATTGTGGTTCTACTCCGAAAAAAGTCTGTAAAAATGGCCCCAATGGGGAACCACTATTTAGTGTATCAGTGAGCTCTCTATTGTAAAGTTGTTCACATTACCAGCCTAAATGAATCTTATATTTGTACCAAAATGTCAGCCTTAGGCCAATGTTAAAGAAGGCTTTTTTTCCTCCTGCTCCATCACCCCTAGGGATATTGCTGCTACAGGCAAAACGCTTCCCTCCAGTTAACCTCCATCATCATGTTTAAGTGGAGAGGCATTTAAGCAATGGAGTTTAAGTTCTGGGATCAGGTACCATGAAGGAGTAACCACGCTAGCCAGCAAGGGTTAAGCCCACCTATGCAGCAGATGATATTCCTGCATTTCTTCCCTCTCAACTTCTGTCCCCCCAGACAGTGTCCTGATAGATCTGCCTGATAAAAGCAGAAGACTTCAAATACACGTTATATACAAATACATGCAAAAATGTTCAAAAATGGGGATTCCCTAGCCCTGCAGGTTATAGAAGAACATGGATAAATATGGTCAGAAGCTAAGGCATTTGCAGGTACTTTCACCCGTTGCAAACCTGGGGCCATAGGTGGGAGGGGATGGAGGAGGTGTTCACTTTCACTCCCTGAAGGTGCTGGTCACAGGCCCAGAGAGTGGGGAAAAAGGGGTGGGAGGGGAAGGATGCTATTATTGAGCAGTTTCACTTTTAGCCTGCCTGGCTGTGAACACATAGCTATGAATTCATGAGCATGAGCACAGGACAGTCATGAGATGCTCTCACTCAGGATCTGAGCCCCAGCTCCTTGTTATGTTTGGATAGAACTAGACAGTGTCTGGACTTCTGTCTGAAGAGCTGGAGCCCACACAGCAGATTCAAGGCTTAAGAAAGCTTCTAGGTGTGGATGCCTGCCTCCCTGATGAGCGCTTGTGGTGCCACAGGGGGTCCCCCAGGGAGCCTCTCTCTAGAGGCACCTGCTAAAGACCTGGGCCATCACCCTGGGCCCGGTACTACGTGTCACTCAGTACCCTTGGGCTCAGCAACGTGAAGGAAGGTCAGTGCCTATGACCTTGTCTGAGCCTGTGGACTTAAGTGTGTGAGGCACAGCAGGTGTTTGAGCCACTACAGTGTAGGAAGTGATCTCTGTCAGCTGAATCGTGGTGTCTGTGTATGCAGATGACCTTAGCCTAGCACATCTATAATGGAAAACTCACCAGTGTGAACTGGAAGGAAGGCAGCATACCCATGGGACTATCAGCATGTTTGTACAGTTCTCGCATCCTTTCTGTGCCTCAATTTCCACCCCAGAGAAAGGGGTGCAAAGGACATCTTCCCGTCTTCTTCAAGAACCGAGATTCACAGAGCAGGCACCAGACCCTGCATCGCATGCAGGTGTCTACTGCACAGGTCTGTCATATTGACATCTAGTATTAAAACATGACTCTGTGTGTCCCTGAGGGTCCCCCTGGCACCGAATGCTGAAGGTGCATGGCCAGAGCGCAGCCTGAACTTGCTCCTGTGCAAGTTACATGACCTGCAGGAGGGCAGCACAGGATTCGGAGACCAGCCCGATACCAAATCTGTGCCCGGGCAAGGTAATGAGCTGAACGCTGGCCGATTTGCTATTCAGCAGCAGCGACTGCTCTCATCCTTGAGGGAGATTATTACCTTGTTACCTGGGCAGTCTTGGAAAGATAAAGCCCCGCTCTGTTTTGCAGCTTGCCAATGTGCTAAATTGCTCTCTATTTAAAGTTAGAGGAGCTTGTGCGCAAACGCTTGACAAGCCTAATATGAAGCAATGATGGCTTCCAGACCTAATAAATTGAGAAGAATTCAGAGATTTATTGTATAGTCAAAATTGCTTGAAGGCAAGACATGATACTGCAAGGAAATTCTTGGGAATAAACCCTCAGGTGTTTTGACTAGTGGAGCCTGCTCCCACTTTAATCACATTTCCCTTCCTTCTCTAGAGGAAAAAATCATTACAACAACCACCTCCACTCTGCTCAGAGCTCTCCTTGCTCCTTCTCCTTTTTTTTTTTCATCTCTGTGCTTGAGCAGTTTCTAGAAAGGGAGTTAATTAGATTGTTGACTTTGTTTTGAAATATGCTTGATGATGTCATGCTTATCCAAAGGCAAGCCCCCTGCTCCCCCTTCAGCCCTCCCAGTGGTTACTGATTTGTGGCTCTGGCAATTATTAGTTTTCATGTCATTAAAATGCCTAGACAGGAATTACTTGTTTGGGGGCAGCTGCCTGTCTCTCTATGGCTCGGTGCTCAGGAATCGCGCTCCTGTCTCTCCCCTGGGCTCAGTCAGGAGAGTAATTTTTTCCCCTGCCCTGTGGTTTCTCAGGTTCAGCCCCCTCCTTTTGCCCCTCTAACACTGCTGTTCAGGGGCACTTTACTCCTCCTTCCCCACCCTGGGCAACAGAAGATATGACAAGATAGGCAATGGCCACAATCACTGTGCCTGGATGGAAGGAAGTGGTGCAGGTCCACATCCTGACCAAAAGACTTGAGGGCACTTCACTCCTTCAAGTGATGTGCCATCTTGTCAAACAGGTCAGCACAAAAGGCTCCTCAACTGTTTGAGAACCCACTTCTGTTGGGGTTTTAGTTCTGGGCTTGCTCCTCTGATGGCTTTTCCTCCTAGGGAGCCCTCCTCTAAGGTGAAGTGCCTGTAGCAGAGCAGCGCTGCAGCTTGACAAGGTTTTTCTGTGTGGTTGCAAGCAATTGAAGACCCTGTTTTCTGGATGGGGAAGTTGAAGTAGGAGAGGCTGGTTGTTACTGGAGACCACTAACCAGAACACTGCAAGACCACCACTCGGAGGCAAAACAAGCAGTGTGGAAATTACTATTTTCTGCGTTACGGTCTCTGAAGAGCCTGAGGGTGCTCCTTGGGAGATGCAATGATAGATTTCAGATTCGCTGTTATAACGCAAAGCCAGAGTCACATCTCACCACATCTGTCCCATTGACCACACCAGTAGTCGGGAAATGGGACGTGGAGGTCTGAGGGGAAAATGGGACTTGGTGGCTTGAGAGAAAGACAAGACCAGGGTGTCACCTCCCTCTTCTTCTGTCCCTGAGAGTGGCACGCACCACACCATTCCCTGTTGCTCCCGAACCTCACACATAAGAAGCAGGAAAGGGTGCACAGCATTGAGGCCGTTCGTAATCTCATCCCCCCCCCCCCTC
>VZRU01016197.1:60213-78985 GCA_013398155.1 Pedionomus torquatus
GTCATGCCCTGCAGTTGGGAGCAGGTTGTGGAGAAGGTCTGGGGGGGATGTTTGGGGGGGCATGCCCTCCGCCTGCACCTGTGCACACATTCGCACACATAAAGGCACACGCAGGCAGGCACGCAGAGCCCCAGCCGAGTGGGGAAACACATGGAGGGGACCAAGCGCTTGGCTCCAGTCACATGCTTACCCTGGAAACAGGCCAAGGACAACACGTGTCCACAGGGACCAGGGTCCCTTCCCTTAGCCACGGTCTATCCCGGCAAGACCCTAATTCTAAGGGGAGACTCACAGCGCTGCTTTGATGTCTCAAGGACGAGGGTGTCAGTATATTTCCCCAGTGCTGACCTGCCCTGCACCGCAAGAAGAAGGATCCCCCCTTTCTTCCTCCTCTCCCCACCGCCTTTGCAGGCAGCAAGTACCTTCATCAGAGATGCTCAGTGCCTGGAGGATAGGTGGCTGTTGAAAAGGACCGCTCAGTTTGTTTTTTTCCCCTTAGGTCTTGGAAATGATGCTGGCAGCCTGGTGCAGTATTTTGCCCTCCTTCCCCCCTCCCCTGCCTCAGCCCCCATGAGGGGGGAGGAAGAGCGTGGGTGGTGGAAGGAGTTGTGGTCCCCAGATGTGTGAATCGTTGCTGAGTAGAAATAGCGCAGCACGGACAAGCAGCAGAGCAGCTCAGCTGAGAGCCATCGCTTTGGGCTTGCGTCACTGACCTTTTCCTCTTGCCCTTCATGGTCCTCACCTGACCCTCCCACTGCTTCCCCTGCACTTTGCACTCAGAGAGCTCTCTGCTTCGAAATTGTGAGGAGTGCTGGCACAGGAGCTTAAAGGAGAAGTGGAGAGGGGGTGGGGAGTGGAGAGTGGAAAAAAAAGCCCTGCAGCAAACAGAAGGCAATGCATTAATCCTCTCTCCATTTCCCCAGAGTTCAGGTTGCCACCCTGCAGGACACGAGAGTCATGGGCTGAGCCAATACACTGCTCTCCCTGCCTGGTCTAGACATTGCAATGAAGGCATAGTTGTCCTGCCTCCACAGCTGGCAATGTTGAGGATGAGGGAGGAGAAGCAAGGCTGTCCTAGGGTCAGGGCAGTGCTTCAGACTCTTGCATATCATGAACAAATGGAATTACAGGAAAATGTTTCAAAGCCCCGTGGGACCAAGCTTGAAACTTGGTGCAACTGTAAAAGCCTGCATAAGTCTTGACTCAAAAAGAGTCAAATAATGCCACATGGAGAATAGCCTGAGTAGGAGTAAAGCAAGGGCTTGGGAGGTGTTTTGGACTGCACGTGGAATGGTAATCCTGTGGGCCCTTGGCGGAAAAGATCTGCTGAACTGCTGCATGGGGCTGCAGGGGACAGGGCTTGGTTACCTGTGAAGCCCTTTCTAGTGATCTGCTCCGTTCCACTACTTCAGAGGAAGGACTGAGGATGTGGGGGAGGGTGCAGGAGAAGTGTCTATAGGGGCAAATGGGAGAATGCCTTGAGTCCAGAAAAGTATGTGCAGCAAACAGCAGAATGCAGTAAGCCTCAGGCACGACACTGAAGATGCTTTGCCCAAGTTTTGTTCTAGGACATCGTTGTGTCAAATACCCGGAGGGTAGTCAGGACTTCAGAGCAGAGGATCAGGATTATGCCTGCAGGGCAGGTGCCAGTTAGACGAAAGACTTGTTGTCCTCCTTCCTCTCCCTGGGTGTTTTCTTCCCCTGGCTACCTTGAAGGTAGCAGGTGCCCTGAGTAGCACCAGTGAGGCGTGGACACATGTCCCACCTCAGAGTTTGCATTTTCTGGGCTCCCTGACAGTCAAGGCACCTCAGCACCTTTGAGGCTGATGCAGGCCAGCCTCACTTTTTGAAGTCATGGATGCAAGTATCTTAAAGTGAATAAAGAAACAACCCAGCCCCTGACCTCCCACTCACTCAGGACCAGATTCCCAGCCTTTCCAGGTGGATGGGAAGCCCCCTGCTCCTTAGTTTCTTCAACTCAAGAGCTTTCATCCTGTTCCGTCCCATTTTATCCATTCCAAACAAAGACTGGGAAAGATTTTGCAATAATTCCCTGACCATTGGTGAGTTAAGTGACACAAATTCAAGAGACAGAATTGTCCGTGGGTTGAGAAACTCAGAAGCCTTTGATTTAAACCTGCCCTGGCATTCACTGTAGTATAACTGCATGGAGAGAGATCACAGAAGGGTTGTGGGAAAAGGGGGAGGCATGTCAGGAGGTGAGGGAGCTGTGCTTGTACCAAAGAGGCCTGGAGCCTCAGCCACCTTCTACCCACCTCCTGATAGCATCTTCAGAGTGAGCCAGGCTTGCAAAGGGCAACAGTTTCCGTTGGCAGGAAGGTGAAAGATGTCCATATGGGGCTGGTATGTGTGTGTACACACATGTGTGGGTGTCATAGCAGAGTGCACACCGAGCTGGCCTCTGAAGCCCAGCATGGCTTGGCAAATGCCCATTTTCCCACTGTGGTCAGAAGCGGGCCATGCCATGTGAGGCAGTGGAATAATCATGCTTGGCAATGCAGCTGTGTCCCATCATCCATGCAGCTGTGGGCAGGGTCTATATAGAATAGAATCATAGAATGGTTAGAGTTGGAAATGACCTTAAAGATCAGCAAGTTCCAAACCCCCTGCCATGGGCAGGGACACCTCCCACTAGACCAGCTTGCTCAAAGCTCCATCCAACCTGGCCTTAAACACTTCTAGGGATGGGGCATCCACAACTTCTCTGGGCAACCTGTTCCAATGCATCACCATCCTCCCAGGAAAGAATTTCTTCCTAATATCTAATCTAAATCTTCCCTCTTCCGATAATTTAAAACTGTTATCCCTTGTCCTGTCACTACACTTCCTGACAAAGAGTCCCTTTCCAGCTCTCCTGTAGCTCTCTTCAGATACTAGTCTGCTAGAAAATCTCCCTGGAGCCTTCTCTTTTCCAGGCTGAAGAGCCCCAGCTCTCAGGCTGTCTTCATAGGAGAGGTGCTCCAGCCCTCTGATATCTTCACTGCCCTCCTCTGGACCTGTTCCAACAGGTCTCACGAGCACAGAGTATAGGGGGAGAATCACCTCCTGTGACCTGCTGGTCACACTCCTTTTGATCTCAGGATGCATCTCAGGATACGATTGGCTTTCTGGGCTGCCAATGCTCACTGCTGGCTCATGTTGAGCTTCTCATCCACAACCAACCCTTTGGGCCCAACGGCAGCTCCCAGCCAGCAATAGAAAAGGGAAGGTGAAAAAAAGGAGCACTGGGGACAGGTTCAACCCATCTGGCTGCGATGTGCTGGATGGAGGGAGGTGAAGGTTCCGCTTACAGTCTGGACAATGCTGGCTGGGTTCTTGTATCATCTCCCTCTCTGGACTCTGGGAAAAAAACAAGGCTGAGGTATGAAGGAAGCAGGTTGACCAGGTAGTCTGAGAAAGGAGGAGGGACAACAGGCTGGAGCAGAGGGGAAACTTGCTATGGCACGATGCAGCAGCACCCTGAGTGGTGCACAAATCCCTGATGTATGGCAGACCCTGAACCATGGATGGGTCAGGGAAGATGCAGAGCTACATCCTGCTATGCTCCACCTCTTCTCTTCCTGCTGCTTTGGGTGCAGGCAGATCCACCTGTGCCCACCTGAGTACCTCTAGCAGGGTTAAAGGTCTCCCTCTATATTCCTTTTCTTGCCCTTCTTCTCTTTCCCTGTCCCTCAGCTGCCACAGGGCAAGGAGGTATTTCAGGGCCTTCAGCTTCTCCTGAGCTGGCCCCGACATGCACTTTCTTCCCCAGAGACAGTGCCATATCTTGCCCTTTATCTCCTCTCTCCCACTCCATGCACCGCCCAACTCCCCCGTCACCCCTCCACCTTTCATACCTTAAGACCATAAACCTTCAGGAAGCCAGTGTAAAGGGCCAACCCCTTGGCACATACCTTGAACAAGCTTGAAGTGTGGCCACAGAGCACTTTGCAGCAGAGCTTGGACCTGTCTTTCAGAGGAAAAGAGAAGCATGGCCCCAGGGGTAGTGCTCCATCCGCCCACCCCAGGGCACGCTTCTTGCTTTGCCTGGGAGACAAGTGTTGCCTCTCACCAACCCCAGGCTCACATACCACTCACTGGGCAACCACATTACATGGAAAAGCACCCAGCCTCAGGATGAATAAAGTGAATGGAGGTCTCGTGGCTTTCAGGGCATGGCTGCACCCACTGGGACAGCAGCAGCACTGGTCTCACCCAGTGTAGCCCTCGTTTCTTCAACATAATTGCAGAGTCAGCCTGACCTGACCTGAGCTCACCCACAGCAACTCCACAGATGAGTATCCATGGTGTGATGGGTGGCACAGGCTACAGACCCTGCCTGTCACCAGGCGTCTTAGCCCCAAGGGATTTGGCTGAAGTGACTCTTCAGTTGGCACATACCTCTACAACTGGCTGAAGGACTGAATCATAGAAAACTTTTCTAGAAGTTCTAGCTACACATTTCCACTCCTCCCTCACTCCTCACGTTTTGTAACTGTGACGAAGTCAGCTCCAATCTACCAGTATCTCACCTCAAGAGGCTGGGAACATGCACAAGCACAACCCCTGCACTTCCTGAGGGCACAATTCTATCTGTTTCCTCAGAAGTAAATAAAAGATGTGAAGAAGGCTGGGCTATGACCTGACAGAGTATTGCATTTACTAGGATATATATAGCCGTAGCTCTGTGCCTGACACAGGACCAGAGGCCTGTAAAGATGCGTGTGATTGTTTTCCACCCCTTGCCAAATGAAGCATCTGGTACATGTCAAACCACAGGAGAAGCTATGTGAGGATGAACTAAACTCAAACCAGAAAGTCCTATATGGGCATCTCCTCTTGTTTTCTTGTCCATTTCTCCACTTCAGCAGGAGTCCCCTCAGTCCAAAGCCCAAACATGCTAAACAAAACCCTACTTACCTCTTTGACGCGCACTGAGATCTCTAAAGGTATCCCCCTGTCCTTAGGACTCTATCCCTCTATCCCTCTTAGATCTTCCACTCAAGACTGCATGTCTGCCCATTTTCCCCAACTTCATGGGAAATTCCCACTTGTCTTTCCACCTCTGACTTGAAACTCAACCCTTTATGGTCACACACAAGTCTTCAAAAAATATGTGTCCAGCTTCACTCTGGAACTGCCACTCACCCCATAGTTAGCATGCACAAGTGTCTAGTCAAGAGTTTAACATCCCTTTTACATTTGTTCTTCTTGGCTTTCACTTCTCAGCACAGAAAAGAGAAATGCCACAGGGAAAACAGAAAACACACATGCTTACTAAGTACTTGATTAAAGGATGTGCTAAAAATTTCATAAGGTAAAGGGTCTAATTCCCCTATAGAGAACACCAGCACCAGCCCAGCCTTCCTCAATATTCTACCTCAAGTTAAATACTTGAAGCCTAATCCTACAACCTGTTCTATGGTCCTGTGTTTTTTTGGTAATTTCCAAAGAATTCTTCCTTGAATTTGCTTAAACCTTTCCCAGAAAGAGGAGGGGCTTGTTATTATAAGGGTTCAAGCAGTAAATTCTTGATCTAATAGTTCTCCACAAAGGAAACAGATGTAAGGATGCCATGGATTGCCCAGGGCAGTTTCAGAGCTGAGTTAGACTTTGTACCTGTCTCTTTCAGGTCAGTGTCTTTTCCATCACACTAGCTGGAGATAACCAGAGCTAGAAAGAATAGATTGGGAAGAAAAAGCAGATCTAAGTGCAAAACAACCAGGGAAAAAAGTTTAATACCACTGAAAAAAAATAATAATGTATATATACACAAAAGATCTTGTAGTTCGTTTGGTTTTGTAACATAAAGCACCATTAATTCCACAGTACATTACAACTCAGCCTGCTACACCTTCCAGAAAGCACACAATACTCCTAAAATGTGATTTAGCACCACGGGATTGCCATCTTGTTTAGCACCAAGAAGCCTGCTAAATACACCCTTTGGTCCCCCTGCCCTCCTCTCATGTGCATCAGGCACTGTCTGGCTGCTCATGGGTAGCACATGAGAACTGTCACTGGCATTCAAAAACTGAATAGAAAAGGAGGAAGAAGGAAGCTTGTTTCTGGAGATATTCAGTGTTAGAGAGGCTTGCTTCTCTTCAGGTAGACACAGGGGCACTATACACTGTAAACAGACAATATCTGAGTTTGCAGCCTGTTGAGGAAGAGAGAATGGGATTGGGACCTGAGTGTCACCTCCAGGACACTGCTGCTTCTCTACCACCTGAAACTCTGCCTCTGAGGAATTCCATATGCTTGACCTGCTAAGGGAGGGGCAGAAACTCAGCCTTCCTTAGTTCCTATGATCCCATCATCACATGTTTCCCTGGGAAAAACCCAGCTTTGCCTTAGTGAAACCTTGTTTTTAAACCCATTGCCTCAGTGATGATGGTGGTGGAGAGGATTCAGGGTGGAAAGTGCCTGAAACTCATTCCAGTCTGTACAGCTTCCTTAGCAAAGTATAGAGGGTAAGTAAACAGGGCAAGAGAGAAAATGTCCTGCAATTCTCTCAAGCTCATTTTTAATATTTAGCCTGGGTCCCCATGCCTTTGCCATCCTGGGCTGAGTGTACTGGACCCAGTCCTGTATAATGATGCGTATCTCCTATGGGAGAGCTGTGGTAGACCCAGGTGCTACAGGCAGAGACCATGGCTAATCATGAGGCCACAGAAGCTAGATAAATCAGAAGACTTCATTATCGGTAATGGGCAGAGGAGAAACACAGTTTCTCCTGCTTGTCCTGTCCTGAGACTCAAAAAACAGACAAGTCTTGGCACCACTGTTTACGGGAGCATCACAACATGTGGAAGTAGGTTTCCCAAAGTGCTGAGGCAGCCTCACCTGCTCCCACCAGGACCATAGTGATCCCAGAGGGAAGTGGTGAGACCAGTACAAATGGTACTAGAAAATCCTACTGCTGGCATTCCTTTCCCACTGTGACATCTCCAACCTGACAAGAAGAGTGAGGGTGTGTTTTGGCCATGTTTTTCTCAGTTGCTCTGATGAGATTGCCAGAAATGGACACAGAGCACGTGTCAGGGAAGCCTCTAAGGCTGTCATGAGATGGTGCAGTCTCACCTCTGTCTCTTTTCCATCACAGAGGCAAAGAGGTACCAACATGCCCAGATTTGGAACTGATTTAACTGCAATTGTTCTTACAGCATCCAAGTCAGATCCTGAGACAGTAGTCCTTCAACGACAGCGTGGCAGAACCCCCTTCAGGAGGACCAACGTAATTGCACCAAGAAGCCATGGCCTAGCCTGACTCTTCCCTCACATCAACAAGCATTCAGGATGACCTCTCATACCAATGGAAGGGCACGAGTGCACCTCTGCCACAGAAGAAACCAGATTCGGGTTCCCCGTCTGGACTAGTTTCCCACAGCTGGGGAACCAAGACCAAGTATCAGCCCAGGGGTGGTTTGGGAGGGAGGTTTGGTAGGGTCATCTCTCTCTCTCTCTCGTTCTATACTTAAGATTCTTAGTGAGAATAGAGTGGTGGGCTCTACTGTTTCAATAGCAGATGCCTCTGAAGGATGTGGCTGAGTGTCTGGCCCATAGTCTCTTAGAAAAACTAGAGTTGGCACTGAGGAGGACAATCCCACCAGGCCTAGATGTTCCAGCCAGCTTAGACACTGACCGAGAATAGTGTCTAAGGAAAGCCAGTTACATACTTCAGAAGGTCAACAGTCCCCTTTTTGAAAAGACAGTGCCATCTCTCACTGCTGCTACATCTTCCTTGTGCTACAGGAGGCCATCAGACCCTTCAGTCTGCTCTCCAGACTACACATGTGACAGATGACATTAAGGCCATCTTGTAAGCTGCAAAACTGGCCTCTGTAGTTGGGATGGAGAGAAGCCAGAATGCACCAGGGCAGTGGGGACTTTCTAGCCCCTTCTGTGGGAGTCCTTTGTGTATGAAGCCCCAAGAAGGGATACATCCCCAGGAGCAGTGTTTTAGCCTTCCTTCTGCTCTAGGGCCCTAAATGCCAGACACAATTTACTGGCAGATTTAGAAGAAGCCAATAACCTAAGTTGGGGTCATGAGGTGAGGGGGCGAGAGATGGTAGTGTCACGCTGTTAGTGGACAGATACAGGCCTGGCTACAAGAGAGCGTGAGGTGGGAGCCAGTGAGGCAAGTTTCACACTCAGTGCCTGAGATTTGACAGGCCCATTTCCAAGTGATTTGCAGCGGTTGCGGGCAGTAAAGAGAGAGAGAGAGAGGAAGAAGGAAAAGGCCAAAGAGGCCCCAAGGAGGAGGAGAGGCAGTTAGTCAAGACTGGGCTTGACCAGATACCCATTAAAAGTGATGTACACGTCAACGTCATCACTGTAAATGGCATTCTCCCGCTCCCGCTTGTAGAGCCTCACCCATATCTCATCATTTTCCTGAAGCTCCAGCATGAGACTCTGGCTCTGCATGATGCTGCGGTCACTGGGTTGAGCATACAAGATGACGGCCTCTTCTTCATTGTGCATGATGTGCATGTAGGTCTCCTTGAAGTTCCAGGTGTGGACATTGAGGCTGAAATAGTAAAGTCCACCTACATAGCAGTAGAATTTGCCATTGAACATGTCAAAATGGCTGTATAGGTTGACAAAGACAGTGTCGAAGATCAAGACCTGGAAACCCTCACTGCTGTGCAGTGCTTTCTTGCGACCAACAGAGAATGCAGCGTACTGATGCTTGCAGGGGTCTCCTGCTGTGCCCATCTGTCCTTTACTGCCTTTCGGGCCCTGGGCACCCCGCTCGCCTCGTGGTCCTTCTTTGCCCCATTTCCCTGGCATCCCAGGCTCTCCTCGGTCTCCTTTGTCTCCTACAAGTGGAAGCAGAGGACACAACTCCTGTGTAACATCAGAGGGAGAGGGGAAAGTGGCAATGAAAAGGCATAATAAGGAGGCAGAGAACTGCTCAAGGATGGGGCAATGCCAGAAGAAGGAATGGTCCTGAGGGTCACCATATCATTCTGCTTCATGGGACAGGAGCTAGTAGAGCTCTGGGTGTGACTGGGATCTCTTCTCTTACAGCCCCCCTGCTTATCACATGATAGGGCCTTGCTGGAGGTACTAGGACCTGTGGCTGGGAGACTTCAGCCTGAGATGGAGCCCAGCATTACAAAGTACCACTGAGGCTTTTACCTCTTCTTCCTCCTCCACACTCCTTTACCTCCACCACAGCCCTTGCCCTCCTGCACACCTCTCCCATGGCCCAGTTACCCACATAGTGTGAATGCTGTTCTTGTTGTAGGCTGGAGAAGGGGAATAAGTGCTAATGCCTGTGGAAGAATATGACTAGAGAGAGACAATGAGAGTCACTCAGAGGGAAAAGATGCAAGCTGGACTTGGCGGATGGTGCGGTGCAAGTTAGAGGGCTAGTACTTTCACAATACTACTTTGACAATACCACCTTGACATCCTTTAGTCATCCAGTGTAATAAACACTGCAGTTCTACCCTGGGGGTTGTGTGTTCCCTGTCACACACTTGGGCAAGCTTCAATGCAGAGAGAGAGCAGGACTAGAACCTATTTTGTGTATACAGAGAAGGGATGGAGGTCAGAGCAGCCTCCAGCAAAAGTGACAGTATCCCAAACTTGAGCCTTGTTCTTTTCCTCCTCTCCATCCTCTGCATGGTATTGCAGTATGCTGCTCTAGTCCAAACCTCTTTCTGCCCCAGATACACTTTTGACCTTTGATGGATTGCAGCTATTTCCAGGCTGGGCAGGGAAGGTGAAGCATCTGCCCAGCTAGCCCAGAGGAACCACAGGGCAACAATAAGTGAGTGGAGCGGGATCCAGCTGGGAACAGGCTTTTGCCCACAGCGAAGGCTAAAAGGGGAGCACTGAAGGGAGGAGCCGATCTAAAATAGGGAGCCTTTTCCCGTTAGCCAAGCCAGCCACTGCAGAGTGGAATGAGCTGGGGGTCACTGCCAGTTAGCTTGAGGTGCTTGCAAATAGCTGCTGCTTCCCCTTGACCTCCTCCTCCCTCTAAAATGCATGTGACCTATGGACTGGAGGTTTCCCCACAGCCCTTCTAGGTGCCAATGACCACCCTCCAAACATGCTTATTTTGCAGCTGGATAGAGACTGCTCCTTCCCTCAGGCACTACAGGACTCTGGAAGACTGAGGCAAGGAAGGTATCTTCCCAGCTTGGCAAGAAGCTGCCAATGCCTCTCCTGTGCTAACAAGGAAGAAGAGCTGGTAACAGGCAGCATCCTGAGATACTGAGGTCACAACAGGGGTATTCACTGCCTTCCCTCCCCCCAGGCTACTCTTGATTGTAGCACAGAACATCTAACTCTGGGCATAGAGCATGTGGGCACATACCCTTTGGGATGGCATCTGGCAGTCTGTTAGCATAACCAGCATGTCAGCAACCCAGCTGTCTCTTCTACTGCAGTGCCACTGGTCCTTGACCAGGGCTTGGCATCCTGGGTTCAAGATGGGCACTTACCCTTCAGTATGGTGATGTTGATGTACGGACGGACTTCTGGCATTGGGTAGGGCCAGTGGTGGTGGCTGGGAGGAAGCGGTGGGGCATCTGTGGAAGAGTCTGGTGGGTCACAACAGCGCTTGCAAGAACCAGGGGCAGGTTCTGTGAGGTTGGGTTCATCAGTGGGTGCCCCAAGAACAACAAGAGGGAGAAGAAAGAAGGCCAGGGGTGCACGCAGGTATATTATGTCCATGGTGACCTGGGAAGATATGACGAAGCACCAGAGTGAGGTATAAGAAGGGGAAGACATGCAGGATGGAGCAGAGATCACCACAAAACTGCTTTCTGTGGCTGAAGCCAAGGGGTGGGACGAAATGGCATTGTCCTGTGGAGGGAGTTTACATGCTTGAAGTCCCTGGAGGTTCAAGGCTGCAATCTGAGTAGCAACCACATAGCCCAGAAGGATGCCCCACACCCTTGTGCCCAAATCAACGGAGACTAGGTGCTAACCCTGGAATAAGGCTTGACCCTCACTAGACAAACCACTGGAGCCACTAGAAGATTCAGCCCCCAGGCTGGGTTAGAGGAAGAAGACATGTCAAACCACACACAGTCCCTTTAATAAAAGCATACTCAGTCCATGGAGATGGGTTTTAAAAACACTTCTCCAGTCCTCCAGTCACAAGGTACCAACTCTTTACGGGACTTAACCCACCCATGTCTCAGCCGGAATCTGACCCAGGTCTGTGGCCTGGGAATGTAACTTCATCCCCTTCTTCCCCCCATCCCTATCTTATCCCTCTCTGTGCCTCAGCCCCCTCCCACAAATGCTCAGTTGTGCGCTCAGCCAAACCCCAGCACCTTCCCAACTGGACGGCCGGCTTCTCCTTTGCAGAGAGACCAGAGGGGAGCTGCTCCGCAGCAGAGGATGAAGGAAGCAAAGCTCGGAGCCAGCAGCCTCCCGAGAAGTATGCTTACAAAAGACAGACACAAAAACAAGCCGAGAAAGTCCCTTTCCCAGCCTCTGATCTTCCCCCACCCCTGGCCTTCCCTCTGCCTGCCCCCCGGAGCAGCATGGCAGCTCACCCTGGAGGCTGAGGGCTCCCCTCTGTGCTTCCCAGCCCCTGCTCACCGGCTCCCCTCTGCCTGCGAAGCCGGCCCCCGGGCCCATGGCTTTAAGCAAGCTGGCTTTTGGCACAGGCGCTGCTGAGCGCTGGCTGGGTGCACAAGCTGGGCTTGGACCTGCTCCCTCCCCTCTTCTCTCCCTCCCTTTCCCTCCCTGGCTTTGGGCGCTCTCCATTGCAAACCGGCTTGGGCTTTAGCGCCTTTTAACTCTTTCCTAGGCAGCGCCTTTTCCTTATATACATATATGTATTAATTTTTTTTTCTCTGCCTTTTCGCTTCCAAACAGCCTAGCCCTGGTCAGCAAAGTGCAGGCAGCACGGATTGCACCCTGAGCAAAGGGTGGGCAGGCAGCCCGGGCAGTGTCCCACCATGAGCATCTCAGGATGGGCAAGATGAGGTAAGTCAGTACAAGAGACAGACTTTCCTTCAGGTGGCACGGTGCAGGACTCTGCTCCCACTCCTTTTTGTTAGTCCCTTGTTCCATGCATTAACCCTTCACTTGACTGGCCATGCTCTCTCCCCAGCTGTGCCTGTCCCACTGATAGCACCCCAAATTCATCTTTCATTATCTCCTGCATTGTTTCTTTTGTGTGTCACTGCAGCCTGTCACCCCAGGCATGATCTTTCTAGCAGGCTCATCTGCCAACTGGGAGAGGCACCAGTTTTTTCCTTCTCTGGTCATCCCCTCTCCCTGGGCAGAGCCCTAAGCCTCGCACTCTGGTGCATGTCATTCTCCGGTCACGTCCCCCCATTAGGTTCTGGGCTGAGTGTTTCACACGGGAGGGGTGTGCCTGGTCTGAAGCACAGCCTGGCTGTGGGGATCTGTCTGCCAGCAAAGCTGAGGATCTGGAGTAAACCCTGACCGTGATCTTTGTCCTCAGGCTGACGCCGAGCTGATATGCTTGTGCTATTGGAGTGAGCACTATGTGGCTATACCAGAACCTGGGAATGAAGGGCATCTGGGGGGAGAAACTGTTGAGAGGTGGCAGACAGGAGACTTTTCTTACACTACAGAATCTGCTGGG
Source organism: Pedionomus torquatus (assembly GCA_013398155.1). Lineage (NCBI taxonomy): Eukaryota > Metazoa > Chordata > Aves > Charadriiformes > Pedionomidae > Pedionomus > Pedionomus torquatus. The sequence continues at coordinate 72,800 of VZRU01016197.1, forward strand.
AAGAAGATTTTGTGGATCCTACCCTGCAGCAAAAGTGGATTTGGGAATTTATACCCTGGGGGTGTGTGCACATATATCTTTGAGAGGCAGAAGCAAGGATGGGCAATAACTCTCTTCTGCCGGGGACAGAAGTGCCAAGTCAGCACTGTGCCTCTTGCAGTTTCCAAGAGAAGCTAGAGAAGGCTCCAAGGTTCTGAGGGGGAAAGGGTTTTGTGCGTGTCTATATGTGCTTAGACTTCTTTCTTTTTTTTTCTTCTTTTTTCTTTTTTTTTTTTTTCTGTTTTCCTTCTCCCATTTGTTTGGTTTGGGAATGGGAGGCCCTGCTTCCCAGAGAGTGGCTGGCGTTTGGCAGGACCCCAGCACCACTGGAGAAGCAAGCGGAAAACTCTGGGAAAATATGCGCTGTGAGCTGGGGGGGAAGGGAGGAAGGGGGGCTGGGAAGCCTGGAGATATTCTCAGGCTGCCTGTCAGCCTGGAGCTCAATGAACATGGAGAGAACATGCCTCCCAGCCGGGGTGGGAAGAAGACCAAGAAATTCGCTGCTCTGCTCGTGAGTTCCTAGCTGGGCTCCAGCACTGACAGGCAATGAGACCCATTGCAAGTCTCCTATGTCTGCCTGTGCCTGTTTCCCCTTTTGGAAAATGGGATGGAGAAAGGTTAGCTCAACACTTCTTGCTAGTGGAGCCTTGCCAGCTGACAGAATCAGGATTTTGTGCTCCATTGTGTTGTCTGCTCCTGCCTGCTGCTGGTGGGGATGTCAGCAGCTGCCAGTAGTATTGAAAGTCAATAAATTTTCTAGGGTTTATGAAAACTCAGAGACTGATGCTGAGGGCAAACTTCCTCTCTGTCCCATCAAAGCTATTGAAGTGCTTCACTCCTTCAGATTTTCCTGCCTGACTTATTATTTGCCCCTTTTGCATCTCTTGTCCTAATGTCTGGCCTACTTAACCTTTCCTTGGTAGCAGAGAGGCCATTGTTACCATTTTGGTCCCAGATTTCCATCTGTAATCCTGAGTTGCTCACAGCCAAGCAATTGTTGTTCGTGGAGGATCTCATCATCGGCTGGGGCCTTTGCCTTTGTCCCATCTGGCTGCAAGACCAGCTCAACAGTGGGCAGTGAGCAGGACTTCGTGTTTAATGTCTCATCTGAGATGAATAGGGACCTGCAGGGAGCCACCAAACAAAGACTTGTACTGGTGGCATTGCCCAGCTGGGGATCAGCTTATGCCAGCAAAGACACTTTTGCCAGGGTAATATCTCCTCGATCCCTGAAGGGAACTGGCTGTACCAGCAACATTTGCCAGGGCAGACACATTTGCAGGAGGTTTTGGCTTGTATGGCTGAGTGCTCAAAGATACGAGTTTTGAGAATGCTGTCCAATAACCCTGTGCCAGCCACGCTTTTAAGTGTAACTCAAGCCTGAAGGTACCTTGTGTGCCCAACAATCTTTCCTCTCCCTCATCACACACTCTGCCTTGGAGGCAGCCCAGGGAAGCTCTGGCCAGATTGGATTGCAACAATCCCTGCTGAAAAGCAGCTGCTTCCTCCTCCTTCAACATTTCCTCCTTTCTCCTGCAGCTCCCCCAACATGGGCAAAGAAGGAGGATACAGGATACAGCATTGGTCTCCCCCAGTGACTGCCTCCATCCCATTAACCCTCTCTACCGCAGGTACAAGGGATGAAAAACGCTTGGGTGTTTTCTCCCCTTTCCAGCCCCTGTGTACAGCTCAGCTCCCCTACTGCCCATGTGGATCCCCTGCCCTGCTACACGTACACACGTACTCACATCCACCCACAAACACCCACAGACTCGCTCTTCACAGTTCCTCCCTCGCCAAAGCCTCTGGGGGCAAGAGTATCCTCCACACCAAGAGGCAGAGAAACAGCCCCTTATCTTCCCCTTCCTGGCTGCTTCTCCACTGCCATAGCCGCTTTCCCTTTCCCCTTTCCCCCCCCCACCCTTCTGCCCTCACTTTCCAAGAGCATCACAAGCTGGGAGGGGAAGCAGAGGACTTCTTACCTCTGCTCCCCTCCGGAGGGGTCCCACGCTGGGTTATCTGTATCCTCAGCTGCTCCTGGTGAGCAGCGCAGGGAGGGAGGGCTGGCGGGGCCCAGCTGACTCCAGCCAGATGCTCGCCAAGTGCTTTTATGTAATTACTGTCTTTTCCATCCTGCCTCCGAGGCCTTTGTGAGTGCCTCCCCCCGTGCTCTGGCCCGTGTCAGGCTTGGCTCTCCCTTCTTCCCTCCCTCTTTCCCTCCCTCCCTTCCTCCCTCACTCCTTTCACCCACCCCACACAGCATCACGATTTGTTCAGCTCAACAGCTGATTCCTTCTGGAAGCAAAGTTCAGGCTTTTGGCTACTGCCGTTGCTACCCTTGGAAAGAGAGCTCACGTGCTTCACGGGAAGCGATGGACAGCACTGCTCTGCTCTGCTCTCGCCTCCTCTCCAGCACTGCCGGGTACCTTCGCCTTGCCCTTCCACAGTGTCTGCAAATGGGGAGGGGGACACCTGGGAGATGGAAAGGTGGCCGTGTGATTTCATGCGTCAGTACTTCGGAGTGCCTTCGGATTGCCCTGTAAAGGCAGCTGCCCCCCTGCCATATCAGGATCACTGATTACCTCTGGCTGGGCTGCAGAGATGGGGTGGAAACACTAGATGAACTTTAAAGGTCTCTTCCAACCCAAACTATTCTATGATTCCATGATAAGATGAATCTTTTCCAGCCTGTGGACTCCAGGGCTGTGCATGAGGCTTGTGTAACAGCCAGCCCTTGTTACCCGAAGGCACCAACATGGTATGAAAATACTGGCTTAGGATATTTTGTACGTCTCTGAGGATGGGCAGGCCTGCTGGACGTCAGCTGTGTGGTTACATTGCTCTCATAACTTTTGCCCATGTGGGGCCTGGACCAATGGGGAATGACACATTCCCTGGCTTTATGCAGGCTGTTGCTGAGTTTGAGGACACTTCTGCCAGCAGGGATTTCAGCTCTGTGCTGCTCGGCAGCCTGGACTGTCTCACACGGAGATCAAGGCCTGGCAAAGGCGCTGCATTTTTTCTGCTGTGCATTGCTGAAACGCCACGTGGCTGAGGAGCAGCTGGAGGAGCGGTTCACCTGTACTCATCGCTAGAGCAAAGCTGTTGCTAGACCTGGCAGTCTCCGGCACTGAGCATCGAGATGTTGGCTTGTGTCCCACTTCCCACTGCCCCCAGTAGTCCGAGACACTGCGTGTGACACAGTCAAAACAAATATCAGAGACTGGCTGACAGCCTGCGTCAGTTGGAGGTGCCTTGTGTCTAAAGGGACACTACCCAGGCTCTCCGCCTCCTTATAGGTAGCTTTTCCAGCTTGAGTGTCCCATCTCTTACCCCCGCCCCTTGGGACCCTTCCTGAGAGACCACTGAGGCAAGAAACTGGGCCAGTATCCACAACAAACTCTGGCATGTGACTACAAGCGCTAACCCTACTGCAAACAGCAAGACTTTGCTGCCCTTGTGAGCATCCAGGCCAAACAGCCTGGCTGGGTGGGAGATACCAGGTGTCACTGCAGCCAATTTGAACCAGTTCCTGAAAATAACCTTCATCCAAGCCTGCTGCCTTCTGCTTCTCTGTGTCTGAATGCATCTGAATGCTTCCTCCTCCCATCCACTGCTGTGTAGACCCAGGAGCTTTTGCCCCTGTGCTGTCCTGTCCTGTCCTATGCACACTCCTAGCCCGGTCCTGAGCACTTACCAACAGCAGATCACTACCGGGGGCATCTCAGCACTCAGAAGTAGTGCTGAGAAAGATAGACAGTGGTTAGGGCAAGAAAATTTTCTTCAGAGGTACCAACGAGCTTTCTCACCAAACAATCAAGTACTTTGTGGCAAGAGGGGGGAAGCTGGTGTTTAAGAGCTCACAGCTCACACACATACTGTGATGGCTACTTCCCACTAAGGGAAGCACCCTGACACTGGAAGGGTTTGAAACAGATGGGTTCCCCCATTGCTTGGTAGCACGGTCTGGAGCCTGGTCCTAAAACCAGTCAGCAGGACAGGAGTCCCGCCAAGTTCTATGATCATGATCCAGCACAAGCATGTTCGGCATTCTGTCTTCAAGGCATAAGGCATAGGTGTTGTTTGATACCCATGTGATAAAGTTTGATGCTTTTCACAGCAACAGATCTCTCTAAAGCTGTGTCATTCCGTGCAGTAACTACAGCACCTCTGAGGATCTACCAGAGGGCTCTGCATGGATCTCCAGGCCCACATACCTGCACCAAGCTACCAAGGTGGTGAGAGGTGTAAAGAACAAGTCATATAAGGAGATGCTGAAGGAACTGGTCATGTTTAGTTTGGAGAAGAAGAGACTGAGGGGAGACCTCATTGTCCTCTACAACTACCTGAAAAGAGGTTGTAGTGAGGTGGGGGTCAGTCTCTTTTCCCAAGTAACAAGTGATAGGACAAGAGGAAATGGCTTCAAATTGCACTAGGGGAGGTTTAGATTGAATATTAGGAAAAAATATCTTCACTGAAAGTGTTGTCAAGCATTGAAAGAGGCTGCCCAGGGATGCGCTTAGGTCGTCATACCTGGAGGTATTTAGGAGATGCATAGATCACAGAATCATGGAATGGTAGGGATTGGAAGGGACCTCTGGAGATCATCTAGTCCAACCTCCTCGCCAAAGCAGGTTCACCTAGAGCAGGCTGGACAGGAACACATCCAGGCAGGTTTTGAATACCCCCAGAGAAGGAGATTCCACAACCTCTCTGGGCAGCCTATTCCAGTGTTTTGTCACCCTCAAAGCGAGGAAGTTTTTCCTCATCTTGAGGCGGCATTTCCTGCATTCCAGTTTGTGCCCATTGCCTTTTNCACTAGATGAACTTTAAAGGTCTCTTCCAACCCAAACTATTCTATGATTCCATGATAAGATGAATCTTTTCCAGCCTGTGGACTCCAGGGCTGTGCATGAGGCTTGTGTAACAGCCAGCCCTTGTTACCCGAAGGCACCAACATGGTATGAAAATACTGGCTTAGGATATTTTGTACGTCTCTGAGGATGGGCAGGCCTGCTGGACGTCAGCTGTGTGGTTACATTGCTCTCATAACTTTTGCCCATGTGGGGCCTGGACCAATGGGGAATGACACATTCCCTGGCTTTATGCAGGCTGTTGCTGAGTTTGAGGACACTTCTGCCAGCAGGGATTTCAGNGAAAGGAGGTTGTAGTGAGGTGGGGGTCAGTCTCTTTTCCCAAGTAACAAGTGATAGGACAAGAGGAAATGGCTTCAAATTGCACTAGGGGAGGGTTAGATTGAATATTAGGAAAAAATATCTTCACTGAAAGTGTTGTCAAGCATTGAAAGAGGCTGCCCAGGGTGCGCTTAGGTCGTCATACCTGGAGGTATTTAGGAGATGCATAGATCACAGAATCATGGAATGGTAGGGATTGGAAGGGACCTCTGGAGATCATCTAGTCCAACCTCCTCGCCAAAGCAGGTTCACCTAGAGCAGGCTGGACAGGAACACATCCAGGCAGGTTTTGAATACCCCCAGAGAAGGAGATTCCACAACCTCTCTGGGCAGCCTATTCCAGTGTTTTGTCACCCTCAAAGCGAGGAAGTTTTTCCTCATCTTGAGGCGGCATTTCCTGCATTCCAGTTTGTGCCCATTGCCTTTTGTCCTGTCTCTGGGCATCACTGAAAAGAGTCTGGCCCTATTCTTTTAGAATCGTAAGGTATTTAGAGCTGGAAGGGACCTCAAAGATCATCGAGTTCCAACCCTCCTGCCATGGGAGTGGGTTCTCTTGGCACTCACCCTTTAGATATTTATAAGCATCATAAAGATCTCCTCTGACCAAAACCATGTTATGATTGTAAGCCTGCCAGGCTCAACCGCAGCCTGCCCTGCTCCTTCCTTGCCCGGTTCCCTGCCCGTACGGCGGCTGCCGACTCCCCCCTGCAGGATGCGGGGCGCAGCGCCCCGCAGGCTGCCCACGGCGGGCAGCCGGATTGGCATCACCAGGGGTGGGTGGCACCAGTGGCCGAGGAGCAGGCAGGGACAGGGGTGGGCTCGGGGTCCTTCGTCCCCTCTGCTAAGCCCTGCCCGCAGCTTTGCAACTGCTGCGAGTAAAGACCACCGAAGAAAAGAGCAATGGGGCACAGTCCGTGAGTGCATAGCTCGTGAGTCAAGGCATGCATATATA
>VZRU01016197.1:79086-182708 GCA_013398155.1 Pedionomus torquatus
TATATATATATTTCCTTCCCACACAGCCCTGTTTGTCATGTGTAGAGGGACATGTTGCAGCCCAGGCACGTGGCTTTCGCTGGCTGCGTTGATGTGCTGGGTATGTGTATGCATGTGTCTGTGTATGACGTGGTAAGTGTGAGATCTGAGCGAGCCGGCTGCCTTGTGCGTGGCGTTTGCATATTTTATGCTTGGGAAGGCAAAGAACACCAAGTTTTCACGAGCAAATATTTGCATATTTTCCACTCGTTGGAGCAGATAAAGTATTTTGATTCTCTGTTGCATCCTCAGGAGAGCCAGGAGCATCTTTCCAAGGGTGTTTCCCCTTCTTGTATCTCCCTGTCTCTTTTATCTACTGCTCCCCTATTTCAACCGATTAACTGCTTCCTGCCCCCTCCCCACGCCTCCTTCTTCCATGGTCCTCTACAATAGCTGAAGCAGAACGTGGCACGGACAATTATGCCGTTGCGTGAGCTGAGCTGCTGTGTTTCCCTGATGATGATAAATACAACGGCTCCCTAACAACAGCTTCTAATGACATTAAGTGTGGGCTGTGTTAGTAACAGCCTGGAAACGCACCCTCACCTCTCCAGGCTGGAACCCCTCCCTGATCACCATTCCCTGCCTTTCAAGTTTCTCTCCTGAAGATACACAACAGAGCAGAAGGGTCAAACTGAGTGGGTCCAAATTTGCCACTGTTCGCTGTTGATCTGGCAGAAATGTGCTTGAGTGTACATGTATGGTGGGCTCTGTGTGTGGGCAGGGACATTTGCAAGGTCCAGTTGTCGCCCCCTGGTTGTAGCTCAGGCTTTGTATACGAAGATGTATGTGTCGCACTCTTGCATTCATACTTAAGGCCAAGAGGTATGTGCATGTCTGGGTATGTGAGCATCTGTGTGGGTGGCCACATATGGTCTCACGCACACATATACGTAAATCAGAGCACCCACACACATGAATATGTATATATATTTACACACATTCACAGAGTCACAGGTACCCACACATACACGCATGCAATCACATACATACTCATTTGTATGCGTGTATATGCATCACATATACATAGGCACCTTTCTGTACCTACTCTTGTGCACTCTGATGTGTGCGTATGAACCCTCTGAGCAGGTGGCAGAACGAGGTCTCCGTGCCTCTAACACCCTGTCAGTGGTCAATTGTTTGCTGGGGAGAGGCATTGCACAACGCTGCTGAAATCATTGCGGCCTTTTCTAGTCTTGCAGCTCCGATCTCTACGTGATGAGAATAAAATCTTTTGTGCAGCACCGGGCTTGATGGAGCCCTTATCTCCATGTTTCTGCACCCAGAATAGAAAAATCCATTTCCCCATCTGACTGGAACAAATCCCCCTGAACACAGCCAGAATTTCACTTAGCCACTGCGCACAGACCTGATTGCCTGTGGGTTGCCTGGAGTCAACCATACCATCGTTAACAGAGGGCAGCCAGATTAATGCTATTACTACAGAGAAAACTGGGGATTCACCAGGAGAGCTAAGGGCAGCGGGCAGGGGTCAGGAGGCAGAGAGGTACTGCCCGACATTCCAATCACCTGTCCTATGAAAATCAGCCTTTTAATCAATGGTGATATCTTGCAGAATTTGGTAGCACTTATTTCCTCCTCATGAATTTTAGACAAAAAATCCCCTTTTCTTTTCCCTCCCCCAGTCTTATTTTTGGTTCATCTCCACTTTTTTTTTCCCTATTTGTCACTGAAAAATAGGATGCAGCGTAAGGGGAAGAAAAACCAAGCAGAATAGGAAACTTGTGACCCTTTTGCTTTTAAATTCCTGTTTAAACTAAAGACCTCTGGTTTTCTGCAGGTCTCCCTGGGAAACATGTTGTTTTTCCCAGCAGGCTCCCCTGCCGAGCTGCCTTGTCAGTGGGCTCAGATGCCATGTATCAAAATTATATTCTTGGCACACTTGCTCAGTGCTGGCATTGCAGTGCCTGGGCTCTTCAGAGATGCAGATATTTTAGGAAGCCGGCCAGTCAGTGGAGTTTCTTGAGTGGTGACTTGCAGCAGATGGAGCTGCAAAGGTATGTAAAATGAAGTCCCAACTCAATTCAGTGGTGAAGGAGAGCATCTCTGCTCAGTATGTTGGCAGCCAGGGAACTTCCCCATCTCCCCACAGCAGCTGGCTGGCCCTCTGTGGAGAAGGAAAACCCCTTCCTATACCTATCCCCCCTCCCATCTGAGCTGGCTCCTGCAAAGTCCTCATTCACTGTTCTTCAGTGACTGGTCATCAGCCACAAACAGCACTACATACTCCACAGTTAATACATTTCTCTTCATTCCTACAGCGATGGCTGTGCCAGTGGTGTCCAGCATTCACCATGCCTTGCTCCTCAATGCAAGAGGAGCAACACAGACCTCCATTTAAAATGCTGCGTGGTCCACCTGATTCGTCACTCAGTAGCCACACCTTTTAGTCTTCCTGCTGTTTGTTGCCCCATAAAGAGGCAGGAGCTTTGGCAGTTCGTCTTCATTCTGCTAGAATTTCTTGACTGTGCTTAGTCCAGTGGATGCTGCAGGAGCTCCCTAACAGAAAAAGAATAGAAGATACTTTTTTATTCCAACAGACTGTGTATCTCACACCCGTGAACAGTTTGGCTGCTTTTCTCACCGAACCCCACACTGTGGGCAACTGGTGCATGGATGGGAGGAGGAGGAGATGTGAAAAGGTGGCAGAGGACAGAAACTGGCTATCTAGCACTTTCTTTTCCCCATGAGCTGAGCCAGCACTCCTGGGTGTCTGACTGCCCATACTCAGGAGAGCAAGAACACCTTGTAAGAGGAGCAAAGAAATAGCTGTGTGGTATTGCTGGTAGCTCACATCCTAAGGCATGGCCCTACAGGCATGGTTGGCACCAGCATTGCAGGTTCAAAGACGAAGTTCAAAGAGTGAGGAAGGACCCATAGGGACAATTGTCACCTCTGTCAGGGAAGTGAACAGCTGTACCAGTGCCTGAGAGCACAGCTGAATGCCATGCTTGGTCATGTTTGCAGTTGCTTCTCACACTTCCACTTCTCTCTGGCTTGGCTAGGACATGTTTCTTCACCCAATGCTCTGCTATGATCTTTTGCTGAACTTGGGTGTCCTACACACCAGTTCTCTTGATGCCTAGAAGGCCTTCACTTCTCACATCACCTTTGGGTGACCTTGTCTCCTTCTTCCTCATAAAGTGATTCTATTCCCATCATCCTCAGCTGCTGCAGCTTGCTCTGGTTCCCACTCCTGGGCTTTTGTCTTCTGTCCCAACACACCTGGCCCCATGCTATCCTTTCCCACCTTACGCCTTCTCTCAAGTCACCTGTGAGACACTTTTCCATCACCGAGCCATCTCTCATCACTACCCCTCAACAGGCTGCCTCCTTCAATATTTCCTGACCTCAGGAAGGCATGTCTCCTCCTGGTGGATACCTCCTTCCCATTTGTCAAAATGATTTGCGTAGAGAAGTGCCCAGATATAAGCAAGGGCTCATGTATGACAGTCTTCTTGATGGCTGTAGCTTAGCAACAGCATTCATGGAGAAGCTCAAGGTGTGGGGCAGATATTTAGCAGAGCCTGCAGGAATGAACCCAAAGTGGAGGGGGAGACCTTCATCCCACCCACCCTTGTACACTGCTGCTCCTCTAGCCTGCGCACTCGGACAGGCCCACCCACAACTTCCCTCCAATGACCAATGCACAGACGCAAGCACTCATCCACCACTCACAGCAACACGCGTACTCTCATACTCTCACTCAAGCATTCAGATGCTCGTGCGCACATTTCCATGTATACTTGTATGCCGACACAAGCGTAGATACCCCTAAACATCTCACAGTTACATAAACACAGTTCCTTGCCTGTGTTTGCATACACACACATCTACATTAGTGTTCCTTTATACACACCCCACAGCCACACACAGATTGGGATCCGTACCCAACCCACGCACATCTCCCACTAGCACTGGCTCCTCAGTCTCTGACCCTGTTCAGCCATTCTCACACACTTATGGTCCAGTAATCAACCTTCACATACAATCTCCTTTGTACACATGCAGACACTAATTTCTTCTCCATCCTGAGCCAAATACCCTACCATTTCCTGTAAGACAAAATCGATTCACACACTGGAGATCCCAGGACTTCCCTCTGCTCTACCCCCCCATCCTGTACTGATGTATGCCTTGATCTCCTCTACCAAAAAAAGACCAACTCATCTGAAAGACATTGTGTATTCTCAGGAGAGCCAAATCTATAGCACCCTCCCCCCACCTAAACACACAGAATGGTTCTGCCCAGTTGGCCTTTTAAGTCCAAAAGCTTTTTGTTTATTTACAGTAAGGCTTGGGGAGAGGAAAAGGGAAAGGGCATTTCAGCTTCTAAGAAACCCTGCCTCCAACCCATGCCTCGTTGTCTTCTTCTCAGCCCTTGTTACATCTTCTACCATGGTTCAGAGGCACTAGGAAAGCCCTGAAGAGTGCCAGGTTCAGGAAAGAATTGTCCCATTTGTTCTCCCAGGTAAGGCTCATCGGCCTGCCCAAAGTCCATGAGAACCCTGGAAAGAAAAAGAAGGCTTTGAGCAGTCAGAGTGGTCTCCAGCCAGGAGCAACTCAGATTGGGAAGTTGTCCACAAGTCTTATTGAAGAGCCAGAAAAGGGTCAGCCATTCATGCAGCTGATATGTCTTAGCTACAAACATTTTTCTTCCTGTTCTTCCTTTAGGGCAAACCGCTTCACATGTTTATAAGGACAATAACCAAGGCGCCGGGATACCTATTTCTGCATCTTCAATGGCACATGTCATACATGTCATTTTGAGGACTTCCTTCAGGTGCCACAGTCAGACAGGAGCTGATGGCCTTCATAGCTGGGTGATCTAAGAATGGATCATGCAGTCTAGTTCTGACCTTGCTCTCTCCATGCTGTCAGTGTCCATCTCCTCTTCAGCTCTCTCTGGACAGAGTCTTTCCTTTGCCTGGTACTACACAAACCTCAGGTGTCCTTTCCAAAGCAAGAACATTGCCTTGCTTCTTCCATAAGCTCATGGAGCCCCCTTCATCTTTAAGCAGAGTCTTGGCCTTTAATATTCCCTTGTATCAACCTCTCCCATTGCCTTTGAGGTGGAAAAGCACAGAGTGTGAAGGGGATCCCATGTCCTAATATCTCTCTCCCCTGCACCATTCCTTTAATCATAAATAACTGACATGCAACTTGTTGCTCTTTTCACATCCCACAGGTTCCTCAGGGAGTGGTTTTTGCTCATTTCTTTCTTCTTCCCCACAGCTTAGAGGGTGTTCCTGCCTCTCATTACCATTCTGGGTGATCTTGCTGATCTCTCCCTCTTCCCCTTCATCATCAGTCTTCTCTGGGGGACATGCTGGCACCTCTTGGCTCTGGACTCGGCGTGATGGCCTGAGGATGGCCCTCCGGAAGCCCTGCTTGAAGCGGTAGGAAAGGAAGCCATAGATGATAGGATTGGCACAGCTGTTGGCATATGGTAGCACCACTACGAGGAAGTAGACGCCAAAGAGGGATGGCTCCTCTGGAAGTGGGCAGACGACATTGATTATGTTGAGCACATAGAATGGGAGCCAACAAAGGACGAAGACAGCCACAACAGCCACCACCATGCGAGTCACTCGGCGCTCTGAAAGCTTGTGCTTGGAGGACAGAGCCCTCACCCGCCTGCCAGAGGAACGGACCTTCACGACAATAAGAAGGTAGCAGAGACAAATCACCAGCAGCGGCCCAAAGAATCCCAGGGTGGCAGTGTAGATGATGAAACCAGCTCTCCACACTGAAGCAGGCTCTGGCCACTGAATGTGGCATGTGCTCATCCCTAAGGGGACATCTGAGAAGACCACAACGGGCAGCACCACCACAGACGACAGCACCCACACAGTTGCACTCACAGCCTTGGCCACCCGTGCCGTCCGCCATTTGGAGGACTTGCCTGGGTGGACCACAGCCAGGTAGCGATCAACACTCATCACTGTCAGGCAGAAGATGCTGGTGAACTGGTTGATGGCATCCACAGCCATCACTAGGCGGCACATGAAAGACCCAAAGGGCCAATAGGACAGGGCATTTTGTGCAGCCAGGAATGGCAGGCCCAGCATGAAGAGCTCATCAGCTAGGGCCAGATTCAAGATGTAGACGTTGGTCACCGACTCGCTGACAGAATGCCGCAGAACCACATAAATGACTAGAGAATTCCCAGCCAGCCCCACCACGCAGACGATGAGGTAGACTAAGGGGATGAGGACACCGCTGACAACCACACCAGGGCTGGTGGTGGTGGAGCTGTTGGGGGCGGTGAAGCCTGTCCAGCTGCCAGAGACATTCCAATCCTCTGACACCGCTGGTGTGGGGAGGCTGAAAGCAGAAGTGTCCATAGCAGAGGCAGGGAAGAGGGCAGGGGGCAGTGTCCTTGCAGGATCAGTTAGCAATCTGGAGGTGAGAGGAGAAGAAAAAAACCCATTGTTACTGGCAACATAACAGCTGAACAAGACAGATAAAATCACCACATGAACTGCGTGGAAGTGTGGAAGCTGAGGTGAGTTTGTGGATGCTGGCAGCCACTGGAAGTTGTAGGACATTATAGACCCCAGCTAGTCCTGGGAGGCACAGTGGTCATTGAGGAACAAACAGCGACATGCCTCAATGTGGGCCAATGGATTCTCTCTGCTAGAGAAAGATCCTCTGGAGAAAGAACCACAGACTAGGACAGGAACAGAAAAATTTCTCGTTTTCTGCTAATGGCTCCCGTACTGAGGTCTGATTCTCATTTATGAGTGGCAGGGAGAGAGAAGAGGGAAGAGCATCCAGTGACAAAGCACCATTCCAACTCTGGCTTCCCCATTCACTGAGTATCCTCCTACTTGCTGAAACTCTTTTTGGACTGCCCAGGTTATTGTGGCGGTGTTAGCCCCACCAGCAGAAACCTCCACTCTCAAACGGAGCCCAGAGGCTGAGCTCAGCGCTTGAGCTGGAAGGTAGCTGGGTTGTGCTATGCCAGCTTGAGGGTAAAAGAAGAGCCAGATTATTTTGGGTATACCAAGAGGGGTTGGTCCAGATCCCTCCTGTCTCTTCCTCTCTTGTTTTATCCTTCTCCTTCTGCACCTTGCCACACACTGCTAATAGAAAAGCTCTGCCTGTCCCAGCTGTTTGTAACACCAAAGCAGTGTCCCAGCCCTCCTAATGCGAAGTGCCCAATTGCCCGTCACATCAGGGTTTGGCATGGAAACAGCACTCAGCTCGCTCAGAGACGGCCTTGAACAAACAAGCTCTCAACTCTCCATCAGCTCTCTGCTCACACTGGGTGAGGAGCTGCAGGGAGAGAAGAGACAGGACGTGTCTTTTGTTTTTTGTCAGGAGATTTGTCAGGAGATTGGTGATACTTTCAGGACCACCTCGGCTCCGGCAAAATTGAACTAGCTCCCTGGAAATGAAGATGACTTGGTGGAAGAGAACAGGGACCCTGACTCTCACATTTACCCATCCCAACAAATCTCTTAGGGCTCTGAAGCTCCTTTGTTATTGAAATGAAAACTGGGGATCTCAAAGGAAAGGACTGTCAATATTAACTACTTTCAGGAGGTCATAAACACTCCGGAGACTTTTCTCCCAGATGGGATTCCTTGTAGCATCACTTTGTTCACACATCTTGATATTACAGCTTTTATTCTTTTTTTTTGTACACCTTTCCAACTTCAGAAAACCTTAGGGGAGACCTGAGCTTTGGATGAACTCCTTAGATATCATGGAATCACAGAATTGTCAGAGCTGGAAGGGACCTCTAGAGATTATCTAGTCCTACTCCTGTGCTATCCCCTATATCAGATAGGAAAATCGAACAGATTGCACAGGTGTATAAAATCTTATGCAGAAAGAGCCTCATCTGATAGGCCTCACAAAAATACAATTGGGAAACTGTCTTAAGGCCATTTCTACAGGCTATTGCATAAATGTTTCCTGCTATGCCTAAATGAGCTTTGGAGGGCTGGAATTGTTAAGACTTTCTCTATTTGTCTTGGGCTGTGACACGCTGTCCTTGTAGAAGCCCATCTCTTGAGGTTCTGCAGTACTGGGTTGTTCCACACATCATCAGTGGCTGCAATGAACGGGCAGAGTAGGAAGTGATTTGAAACTCTAAGCGCGAGGATCTTTCCTCTGATGTTTTTTTCCAGTGCTGTTCCAGTGATGCAAGTCACTTGTTGGACAAAGAGGGAGGGCAGTGGCTGCTCTGGGGACAAAGATCCCTGCAAAGGGTGGCAGAGACTGGAACAGTACGTTCATCAGATTATGATACTCTAAAAGGTGAGGATATAGTTAGGAATACCTTTAAGTATTTCTCCTGCGTGCAAAGGAATTTCCAAAAAAAGCATTTGGAGACCTAGTCCTACAAATACCAAGGATGGATAGGGACACTTGTGCAGGGTCTGAGGAGCATATGCAGAAGCATCTGGGGTCCAGACCTCAAAGCTGATTGCTCCTACTGTGGTTCAGCAATGTAGTATACCCAGCTTCAGGGCTCCAAAAACCCTATCAAAAATGCTAAGGCATGCAACTAGGCACTGAGTCACTACAAGCTCATTCTCCTGCTCAGAGAGCTGCAGTGGAGAAACTTTGTCTTTAAGCAGGCATGGTCTGCCTGGGCTATTCTAACTTTGTCAAGTACCATCTAGCAGCTCAAATGCCGTATCTATATTCTGCCTAGTTTGAAAGAACAATCCCTGGACACCAGTGCCTCATCTGCATTGGATTCACTCTGCTGGCAGCAGCCGCATAGGCAGGAATTAACGAGGAGCCTTGGCCTCAGACTAATAGTGTGTTGGCATCTGTTTGGCGTCTGTCCCTAGTGATGTGGACTGCACTTGTTACGAGAGGCTCGGCATTCCCTGACAGATGCTGCCAGAATATACCTGCTCCATACATCTGGAAAGCAGGAGGAAGGCAAAGAGGTAGCAGGAGATGGTAAACTCATGCTACCACTTCCGTTAGGAAAAAAAAAATAAAATATATACTGCTGCATTGAATGAGAGGAGGAGGTGGATGCTAAAAGCTGATCCTAGATCTGGTTACAAAACAGGAATAGAAGCTGGGAGGGACCACAGAGTCCAGTAACCTGCAGTCCCTTTTGCCAGCATCCCCACCTGTCCACCTTGTTTCCCACAGCCCTGCTCCAGCTTAGGATCCCCCCTGCCTCGCCATGGGGCTGAGCGCTCTGGTAAGGACTAGGCTGGGCTGGCACAGTTGAGGGTTTGAGAAGAGTCCACAGGTTTCCTTCTGTGGGACTGCAGAGTGAACTTCTGCATGGACTCACGCCCGCGGGAGACATCTGGGAAGAGCGGGCAGAGCCGCCTGGTACTTACGTGTCGTTGGAATGTACATTTTCCTTTGCTTCAGCGGGAGAATCCGTGTCATATTTTTCCCCTTCCCCTTTCTTAAAAGCAACTGAGCAGAGCGGTCCCAGGAGGGAGCGAGTCCCACCGTTGCACTAAGGGAGGTGCAAGTCCTTCGTCCTGGACCTGCCCATCTCCCCCTCGGTGACTGGTGTGTGACCGGGGCCCACTCCCGTATCCCGCTGGAGGCCGGCCGGCCGGGTGGGCTGGTGTCCCTCCGGGGGTGAGCAGTCCCTCACCCTCAGGCCGGCGGGTCTCTCTCCGGCGCTCCCCTCGCCATCTGCGGGAGAGGGGGCTCCTCCGCCGGGCTCGGGCAGGCGGAGTGGAGCCGCGGCTACCGGGGGATGGATGCCGGCAACCAATCGGCGCCACGCACGGAAACACCGGCAGGAGAAAGAGAAGGAGGGGATGGACGATAGGGCTGGAGAAGGGAGAGGAGAAGGGAGAGGAGAAAGGAGAGGAGAAAGGAGAGGAGAAAGGAGANGGGGAGAAAGGGAGCAGGGAGGATGGAGGAATGAGGAATGCAATAAAAGAAGCAGGGGACAGTGGAGGAGAGAGGGAGAGAAAGAATAGAGGGATGCAGAGAGCAGCAGTGTGGTGAGTGGTACAGCAGGAGGGGGGGACTCGGGGGGACTCTCCTAGGTGAAGTGTGGCAGTGCAAAGCACCCTGTGAATGCCCACAAGCACAAAGGAGAGGGGCTTCTTGTTTTGAGGGTCTTGTGGGCAGGACCAGTGCTGCTCAGAGGTGCAGGGATGTGGCAAAGCCACCTAGCTGGCAAGGTGCTCCAAAACTGGGGTGGATGCTGAGCATACCAGCCCTTCTCCCTTCTATTCTGCCATACAAGCACCTCCAGATAGACAGAGCTAGGGGCTGATGAGCAAATAGTGGGGCTGTCAGTCTTGACTTCTGTCACTCCTCTGGCTCCATGCACAGTCTCATGTCTTTTAAGTCTTCTTTGGGGGAAAAAACCCTCCAGTAAAACAGCCCCAAACTCTCCTACCAAATTTCATCTCTGCTGCAAGGAGTGGACCCAGAAGAAATTAGGAAGGCCAAGAAATTAAGCTCCTTTGTGTAAGCAGTTATCCCAGGAAAGAAATTAGGATTTCACCATCCCATTCCCGGCACAAAGTGCTTCACTGTAGTTCTCATCCCCTGCCCTGCAGTCAACATCAGTGACTCCTTGTGCTGTGTAGTCACCCAGCTCTTGACATTCGGCACCACTCTTATGAATGTCTGAGCTCCTAGGGCCAATTCCAGCCTTAGCAGAAGTAGAGAGTACCTCTCTGAGCAGAACATGTACAGTCAGTGCTGCCGAAGGTGAAGGCAGTACAGGACTTCAAAGCTGTCAGGATGCCTTAGCTGAGACCTTGGACCACAATGCTTTCTGGAGGCCCAGGAGAGAGATGAGGCCTCACTGAGGAAGGAATGGCATGGGCAGCACCCAGTGGCTACCATTGTCATGGCAGGGCAGGTATCTGCAGCACCATGCAGGGAAACCCTGGAGCTCCATTCTTAGTAGAAACAGAGCCATGCAACAGCAGAGCTCTACTCAGGCCAGCAACACCTTACAGGGCTTGTTCGCATAAGCACAGTCACAGGGTCACAACAGGGTCCCCAGCTCACTTCCTCAATGCTCAGAGTCTTGCCCCATTCTCTGCCCCAGCTCCAACGGGGCTCTGCAAACTGCTTGAATTATGTGGGAAGGAGGGCTCAGCCTGTGCACCTCCACAGGTAGGTAAGTAGGTGAATTTTGTTTCATGCACATGGTGATCCTCTCCTCTCTGCATCGCGGTATGTGACAGGGGACAGGGCAGACTGAGAAGGTAAAAGCCAAGGCCTGAAAACTGGAGGGGAAGTAATAAATTCCTGGGAATTCATTGGTTTGAATAACGTTTAGGATGTTAAAGGAAGGTTAGATCCCAGTGTCAAGGACTTCATGTCCCTTGCCCTTCCAGAGGTATTTGCCTACATCAGAGACATCATTTCTGCTCTTCTGGACTTACACTGATACAATTTACATTGCCTTTTGAGAGCTTTTGCCATTCATCAGGTAGCAGTGCAGACATTTGTGGAACCCACTGCCACAGGATGCCCTCCAGGGTTATTCTGGACATTATCAGTGGAAAACATTTCATATCCCTGAATTAACTGCTTTACTCAGATCCAGCCATGAATTGAATTTGCAGGAATTTCCCTGGCAGCACTGTGGCAGCTTGTTGCTGACACTCGCTGTGCACCTCCTTGGTGCAGGAAGCAGCCTTTGAAACTCAGAAGTGGTGCTGCACCGGGGAGCGTTGGGCTGGCTCAGCTCCACGGTTGCTCCGTGCCCTCCTAGGACTGCAGGATTTTGCAGTGCCAATCATTGCACCCTGAGCCCTCCTCCCTCCCACAAGCAGTGGCAGCAGCAGCCATCCTCTAACACTTCTTACTCTCAAGTCCCTGCAATGCATCAGGAAGGCAGGTGCTCACAGATACCAGATCCATAGTACCGCTGGGACCACTCTCTCCAGCTTAATTTTAGTGACTTGGAGGCAATTTGTCTGGCCTGGTGACTCATTCCTCGCTTCTTTCTTTTTCTTTTTTTTTTCCCCCCTTGCCCTCCCCCTTCCTGTTCTCACTCTGCTTGTGCCTGGCAGCATGAGCGAGTGCTGGTACCGATATGACTGCGTGTGACGTGAGCTTAGCTGCGTTAAAGCAGAAATATTTTGCTGAAAGGGTGTCCCCAGCAGTTCCCATGCAGAGAGGAGTCAGGGACCAGCTGTCCCCTCCCAAAGCCTGCATCTCACCCTCTGTGTGTCTCAGAGGGAAGATAATTTTTCCTTCAAACCCATGGAAGGCTGAGAAGAGGAAGGGCAAAAGTGGAGGCAAAATCACCCCACTGCTTTTGGCTGGCACAGGGTATTTGCACTTGGCTGAGGAATGCGGGGGACTCCGCTGGGAACTCAGCCACTCGGTGCAAGAATCAGGCCTCGTCTCTTCATCCTATAGTGGCTGAGGCTCCCCAGTACCAAGCTCAGCGTGGTGCTGCCTGGGTTATCACTGCCGAAGGAGGGACATCGCTGGTAGATGCCTTCACCCAAGCCGTCCCACTGCTCACTGCTTCGGGACTGTGGTGTCCCCCCCTGAGGTGCAACACATCACGGACACTGCAAGAACGTACTACCTGTTTATTGGTGAGGAAGAGAAGGGGCAGCTGGGGTGGGGCAAGTGTGGGGAAGTTGTGCAAATGGACAAACCAGTGCTACAGACCCACAACAGTCTTTCAAGCCAGCAGAAGTAAAAAGCGCAGTGACTGCCACAAGGTACTGAGCTCCGGGATGCTGGAGCCATCGCTCTCCTGCGTGCTGGGCAGAGCCTGGCATCAGGATGGGGCTGGGATCTGTAGCCAAAAACATGACAGACCTTGTGAAACCAGCTCAGCCATTTTCCTGCTCTCCCTCCCTCTGTCCTGGTGGTGTGTGGGAGAGCAAAGAGGCAGGGTCCCAGCTACAGGGTCACTCTTCTCCCTCCTCAGGCTTTAGCTCTTGTCCTGGAGCCCCCCTCCTCTCTCTGTTGCCCTGAGTTGAAGAGGAAGGGCAGGGCAGGGCAATATGAGGAATGAAGAAGCCCTGGGGAAGAAGCTGCTGCCTGCCAATCAACAGGAGCACAAAAAAACCCTTTAGGTGAGCAGGGCTGGGTAAGAGGAAGGGCCATAGAGCAATTGCTAAGAATAAGGAACAACTTTGGGCTTTTGTTGGTTGGTATGATTTTTTTTTTTTCTATAGGCAAAGGCTGCATACTTTACAGCTCCCACGGCAGGTCATCCCTAGGGCAGCTTGGACACAGTTCCCTCTGCGGCAGAACGTGACACAGTTTTTCTTTTTGAGGGCAGAGGTAGGAAGTCCTGGGCCACCTTGCATCAGGAGATGGGGGCCAAACTGCCCAGGGGCATGCAGCAAGGAGCGGGAAGTACTTCAGGGGTCTGTGTGATCTGTCACACCGAGAGCTTGCTTGCTGTCTCACTCTTTCTCTGAGAGTGACCTATCCCACAAGGCTCAGCACATCATAGGAACCCAGTGGTCCTGACCTTTCAGGAGCAGGAAAGGGCCACTGGTGTCACTCCCAAAGATCCTTTCAAACTTACTTACTCAGAGGAGGCTGCATACTCGTTTCTTTGTTTTGGTTGGCTGCGGACAGAGGACTGCTCGAATGGCCTCATCAAACACCGTCTTGAGGCCACGCTGTGTCAAAGCTGAGCATTCAAGGTACTTCACGGAGTCTGTTGGGAGGAAAGTGGGTATTGTAATGGGGAGGAAAGGAACTGGGGTAGGCAGTGAGGGTACCCAGGAGGCTGTTGCAAAGGGTCCTCAGAAAACAAGCAGGCAGGGGAAGGCCACAGATTGTGTCAAGCTGGAAGAGATGCATGTGCCTGTATCACCAGTAGGTTTCTGGCTCCTGTCACCTCACAGCTACAACACTCTCCTCCCTTAGCGCCCATTTCACAGAGTTCTGAGGCACATACACACCAAAACAGCCCCTGAGTCTGGTCTTGAGATAAGGTCTCAAGTCCCCTCAGGCTTTGAGTGCTGAGCACCTCTGGTAGCATCTCAAATCATGTGGCACCTCCTTTTTGGGTCTCTGTACCCCCAAATTCTCAGAGACCTTGTGCTGAAGACCAAGGCACTTGGATCTTGCCTGAACTGAATAAACACAGCTCAGATGATCAAAGTCATTAAGCATTATCAGGATGTACTTCAGGCACTCAGGCAGTCTTGATGCATGGCAAAGCTTGCTAGCTGTACAAGACCAAGGTTTGCCTGCTCTCCTCCTTGTAGCCAGAGTACAGCCACTGTGTGAGGTTGGCTATGTTATCCTGGTTGGACACCCTCTCCTCTGAACTCCTGGTTGAAAACTTCTCCCTCAAGTTGTGTTTCCTACCCTCTCTGCTACCTTCGCATCTGAAAAGAGAGGATACTTGGAACAGGAATGTGTGCTTGTCCTGAAATACAGGAAGGAGCTGATGCCCCTGAGGTGAATGGTGGGGTGAGACATGCATGCCCAGGGGTTGCATGTCTAAGCCCCAATAGTTGGAGGCAGGGACGGGAAGCTGCAGTTGCAACTCTTCCTGAGAGATGTCAGAACACTTGGTCTTCTGCCTTTTTTCCGGATGTGGAGGAGAGGTCTCTGCCCACAGAGCAGCTGTGGCTTTCACAGAAAAACATTGGCCCAGATAGAAACACCAGAGTGAAAGGGGAGGGGAATGTGCAAATATATATTCATGTGTGAGTGTGTAGGATAGTGGCCAGAGAGAAGCAGAAAACAGAGGATTGAGGAGTTGAGGCTTCCTCAAGGAGCAGATCTCCTTCCTGAGCCTCCTGAAATGCATTTTGTCCCATGATCCTTGATGTGTCTCCATGTTCCTCTGAGATATCACTGTTAGATACCTCCAAGGAAGCCTCCTTAGACTGGGGGGAAGCCCTTATCTTCTTCCTCTCCTTTCAGTAGATCCAAGATGTTGCCCTAGGTACATACCGATTTCCTTGGCCAGAGCCAGGCCCTGTGGATAGGTAATGGGGGATAGCTTCTTCTCCTTCAGCTTCTCAATGGTATCCTTGTCGTCACGAAGATCCAGCTTTGTGCCCACAAGGATGATAGGAGTGCTAGGGCAGTGGTGCCGCACCTCAGGGAACCACTAGCAAGGAAGAAAAATGACAAAGATGTAAGGAGTCACACGTATGGGAATACAAAAGGGAAACAAAGAGGCATCTGTCATGGTTTAGGCTGGGCTGGCCACTAAATGAGTGACCAATGCTCTCTTTTACCTCTCTCTCCCTTCCTGAAAGAGAAGGGAGAGAGAATAGGAGACACAGAGACTTACAGGTTGCAAAGAAACTAAAACTACTTTAATGAAATATTAATAATAAAGGGAAGATATAATAATGTCAATAAGGAAAAATAATGAAATATGTATGATGTGATGCCCTCGGGATTGAACACATGATGGGTCAAGCCATGTCCTGAACAAAGGTCATCAAGATAGCTAACACCCCGTCTTTCCTCACAGCCCTTCCATCCACTGTTGGGCACTTTAGCCTGGCCAAGAAAAGCCCTGTTGCTGAGTTCATGGGCAAAATCCCTGATGTGGTGCTCAAATTCTGTTAAGCGAAAGCACAAGCTGCTTTCCACCCTTCATGGCTCCCTGAAACCCAGGGAGAAACCTGAAAGTGGTAGGAAGAAAATACTATGTTGTTCTCCTCTCCATCCATCTCTTTTCTTCCCTTATT
Source organism: Pedionomus torquatus (assembly GCA_013398155.1). Taxonomy (NCBI): domain Eukaryota; kingdom Metazoa; phylum Chordata; class Aves; order Charadriiformes; family Pedionomidae; genus Pedionomus; species Pedionomus torquatus. The sequence goes on from VZRU01016197.1 coordinate 94,767, forward strand.
TCCTATCCAAAGGCTGTGGGTACCTGCTTCTCCTACCCTACGGACTGGTCCTGTCTATTTGTGCTGGGAGAGTCTTGGCTGAGAGATATTATCAGAACATAAGCCTGTGGTCTCACAGCTGAATAGCCTAGCAAGATGAATATTAGCCCTTAGAAAGGGCTGGCTGTCTTCTTTGAGATAACCCAGAAAAGACATCTAAAGGAGGCTGATATTTTAGTGTCTTTTGACTGACACAAAAAATAATCTGGATGTCTCATTAGAATTCTCCACCCAATCATGCTCTTTGCAAGGCCACCACCGTTCTCACCCACCTCAACCCACGATGGACCAAGTTACTCTGTCTCACCTTAGCACGGACGTTTTCATAAGATGCTGGGCTGACAAGGGAGAAGCAGATCAGGAAGACGTCCTGTAGGCACACAATGATGGAGCAGTGTTAGGATGACAGCGAGGGACTGCATGACAAAGAGGCAGGAAATGGGGAGGAAGAGTTGGGTGGGCAGCACCCTCCCTTTGTAGCTAAGGGGGTCATGCTAGGGAAAGCTGCCTCTCACAATATAACACAGTCGTGGCTGCTGCTAATTGCCTGTAGAGAGAAGGATATTTGCTACTCTGACTCATGGTAACCATAGCCACCATTATCAGAAGAGCCAAACGTTTAACTATGAGGATGGGGTTTTTGCGGTAGGCACACTCATCCTCATGGGAAATGGCCTAACAGTGTCCTGCACATCTCTCACAGAATACCATAGAGCTTTCAGGCAAAAATAATTTTGCCTGCTGTTAAGACAGGGCTAGGCTTAACCCAAAAATGTGCACACGCAGGATGCAAATGAGCCTCAGCTAGCCATATAAGCGCTTCTCCTGGGCATGGTAGAATTTAGACTTCCATTAAAAACAAAACAAGACAAGACAAAACAAAACAAAACGAGTTCTTCAGGAATATATTTCTTTCATCCAATTTTGCTTAACTAAAATGAGGGTACCAGGCCCAACCTATCCACTTTCATGCTTCTACAACTGTCAGAGGCAAGCACCTCGGAGTACATCTAAGTACATTGGAGAACAGCTCTCCCACCTTTCCCTGTCATGTGTCCCAGGTGTGTGCAATCATGTTGTTGAGAAATACACCTGCTTACGACGAATGCAGAAGGAGCCTAGGCAAGTAGCTTACACCAGGTGTCTGACTTTTAGAGGGCTGAACCTGGCTGAAACAAATAGTGCCCTCAATTCCTAACCCTTTTGGTTGTAATGGCAACCTGCAGACCAGTGCCTGAGGCAGCAGGGTCTTTCTGAGCTTGCCAAGAGACTGCTTGGAACAGCGTCCTCCAGGGAAGGTGACCTTGAAACCTGAAATCACTCTGTCAACATGATGGAAACATGGTGAATACCAGTATCTGAGGAGAGGTATCTATTTGTTCTGTTAGAGGCCTGGGCTTAGTTGAGGCATCAGTAGATCAAATACATATGTCCATACATTAGATCTCTTAAAAGGCAGAAGGCAGAATAGTGGAGCTGACAAAAATATGAAAAAATTTAGGAGCATCAGCTCCTAAATTCCTTGAGCCATTTTAGCTTTGCAAGAGGAGAGTTTTTGCTTTGCAAGAGGAGGGTTTTTAACACAGATATGTAGGGCATCTGTCTCACACTAAAATCAGTGTCAGCTGGACTCCATCTTCTTGCTCAGGTATCCCAGTAAAAAATTTTGTCTAAAGGTTCCAAAATACTCTTACATGTCTTTTACCTTCAGGGTTTCAAGACACTTGTATATCCACAGAGGTATTGCCCGAAAAGGGCAGAGAGAGATAGGAACAGTTCTGTGACTGTGTTATGGCAAATGTTGATTTTTGCCGTGGGGGACAGAGGCATATCTGAAGGAGGAATAGAGGATGAGTGGATGGAATGTGACCCACCGTCTGCGGATAAGAGAGTGGCCTCAGCCTGTCATAATCCTCTTGTCCAGCAGTATCCCAAAGGCCCAGGTTTACAGGCTTGCTGTCAACCATCACATTGGCGGAATAGTTATCAAACCTGAAATGCAGAGACATAGGCTGTGGCTCAGTCAGGAGAAGAGGGAGCTCTTCCAGTAGTGTAGGTAGGTTTCACTAGGGGCACGCCAGAGCGAAGGGTAGTGATTCCTATTCTCAGCTCACTTGGGTGATGCTCTTTTCCTGCGAACCTCTAGCTTATGGACTTCCCACTCAGCATCAATCTCTTCCCTGTCACCTAGCTGTTCTGGACTGGTGCCGGGCTGCAGCTCCACTTTTGCCACCATGCATGCAGATCCATAAACCTTTCAGCTTCCCCAGCATCCTTCCCACATCTGCTCTAGCTACCCTGTATTTTCTCTGCGCTCTAAAATCCAGATTTCTTCTTAAAAGTGAAGAACCCATATCTCTGTAGCTCCCCCGGAGCCCTGCACTCCTCAACACCTCTGCTGGAACTGCTATGCCACGGTGAGTCACCTTTCTCTTTGAAAACCCAGCATGAAATACTCAAGAACAGCTGTCAGATTGCATGCCTGGGAGTAAAGACATATTGGGAAAAAAAGATTATAAAATCAATAGAGGTGTTCCTTCCCTGGGTTGCTAGAAAATTTTCTTTTCCATTCCTTTTGGTATATTTTTTTATGTTAAGGCAAGGGAAACCAGTGATAGGAAGGAACCAACACAAAGGCCTTGTGAACATGCTCACCGCACATGCCACAGTTGTAAGATAAATCTGCTGCCCCAGGAGCACAAAATGGCCTCCCTTTCACATCTCCAGACACAAGCCTCAGGCACGAGAAGAAATGGTGTGTGACACGAAAAATGCATGGCCACTTCATGGCTACAGGCTAGGAATGGTGCTCTTCCATAAACTAACTTCTAAGAAGAGATGGGATTTTGCTACTACAACCATTTTTAGAATCATACAATTGTCTAGGCTGGAAGGGACCTTTAAGATCATCCAGTCCAACCATCAATCTAACTATGATAAAAAACTATCACTAAACCATATCACTTAGTGCTATGTCAACCCGTCTTTTAAATACCTCCAGGGATGGTTCCCCAACCACGTCCCTGAACAGCTCATTCCAATTACAGAATTTGTAAAAAAATGTCCTACTAGAACCTCCCCTGGTGCAAACTGAAGTAATTTCCTCTTGTCTTACCTTCTTGGGAGAAGAGACTGACCCCTGCCTCTCTACAACCTCCTTTCAGGTAGCTCTAGGGAGCAATAAGGTCTCCTCTCAGCCTCCTTTTCAAATGTCTGTTGCAAATTGGACTGGAGAAAAAAGTTTTAGGGTTTTCCCACACCTGTCCTTCCCAAGGAATGTGATCCTGAGCTGTCAGTCTGACACGCTGTGCCCTAGCTCCTTTTCCCACCTCAGGGAAGTCACACTCCATACCTAAGGGGTGTGGTGTGAGTACATGTGGTGAGCATCCCCAAACGTACCCCATGCGCTTGTACTTGGGAGGCAAGTACATCTGACCACTCAGCCTAAGAGAACTCTAACCTTGCTCCCCATTCCAACAGCCTGCAGATCTGTCCCAGCCTCAATGCATACGTCTACTGGATTACATAGGGCTTCTACTCCGGCACTGAGATGAATCCTGCACTTCTACCATCAGTGTTATCAGTGCCTGTTCCAATGGCTGTGGGTGACTCGGACAAGGTAGGAAGTGGCAACTCTTGTCCAGCCCAACCACCTTCTTTTGGGTCTGGACCAGTTTCTGCAGCCTGGTGCCTGGTTGTTTTGCCTAGCAGGTCCCCATCTACTGCTTGTAAACTAAGCAGGCAGATAGACCCTTGGGTTGGTTTGTGTCTCCCAAATATCCTGTTTATGCCAGGGTTTTATAAGGCCACTTGTACTCCCGGTGAAAAGTGACAGATCCAAAGTGCAGAGGCATCTTTGGTGGTTTTGCAGCCCTTCCTCTGCTGGCATGGAGATTGTGACCCTGCTTTCAAAGTGCACAACAAGGGGTTTCTGCACCCCTTTGCATCCTGCTTTCCATGTTGTGTGTCGTCCCCCCACCCCAGCTTCCCCCTTCCAGAACCTGTTTATTACTCACACAGTGGGGATGTATTCTCCAGGGAAGGCATTGGTGGTGTAGCTGATAAGGAGACAGGTTTTCCCCACAGCTCTGGAAGAGAAAGAAAAAAAATAGTGGGAAGTCATAGTAGCACAGGCAGTCTTGCTAGGGTGAGATGGAGATGGGACAATTCTTCCACACAGGAAGAAACCAGAGAAGGAACCAGACAGTGCATAAACACAGGTTAGAAAACAGACAGGAAGAAAGACAGGATGTCACCCAGAAATGTTTGTTGTCTTCCAGCACGAAGGATTGTTTTTACCATCTGGTACGGAGATCACTCAGCCAAGACACATCCACTCTGAGACAGGGGTGAGAGCCCGTTTTCCAGTGCCTGCGCAGCCAGGATAGGTGCATTGATTTGGGAGTGCCACGGCAGGGCTGCCCAGCCAGCTGCAACCCCCCAACACAGGCATTCCTGCCTGCTCCTGCCAGCAGAGCAGCCAGGGGCTAACAGCACCTCTTCTTGGGTTAGCCACATTTTCTAGTCCTACTCGTCTGCGGTGAGCTGCAGTGTTACCCACAGAGATTGCTGTAAGCAGCCAGCAAGGTGCCTCTCCCTGTGGCTGACGGAAGCTGCTGGTGGTGTTTCTGAGCTAGAAGTTGGTGTTTCCTCTCTGCTCAGCCTCCCCCACACCCATGTTGCAGCAGATTGGAGGCCAAACAAGGCAGGGTAGCAGCACAGCTCAGATGGGGCGAGAGCATTGGTGTGAGGGGAATGGGAACAGGGGCAGTAAGGCTGTCAAGGGGAGGAGAATGTGTTATGGGCAAGGTGAAGGCTGTGATGAGGGAAAGGAGAAGACAAAAGAAACTGGAAGATGATAAAGAAGGCAGGACAGGTGTGGAAAGGAGAATCCTTCTCCTGTTGGGCTGCTATTTCTCTGGGAAAGTCTGGCCATGCTTCAGTTATAGCATGTGTGAAATATAGGTGGTGAGATCAACCTGTCTTCTCAGCCTATGAGCACCGCCACAGGATGAGGGAGATGTCTTTCCCAGGGGAAAGGTTGGAGCCCCACAGCTGGGGATGCTCCGACTGTCTCATCTGTACCTGCAAAGTACCCTGTTGCAGAGCTGTGTCTTTATGTGTGCCCTTGACAGGCACAGCTGGCATCATCTCCCTGGTCATGAGGTGCTTGCCTTGGTCATTGCACTGTGGGGCAGCTCAGGAGGAAAGTGAGCTCTTTGGTGTGCCCTGACACTTGTTTCTTCCTTCTGCCACCTCCCTTCTGTAGATCCTCCTCTCTCAGTCATTACTTCCCCCCCCTCCAGCTCCCTTGCTTCCCTCTTGTCATAGAGATATTGAGGGATGGCCATGGTACCTCTGCAAGTAATGTCTCGGGAGATTTACAGGACTGTGGGTGGGTCAGTCATGTAAGGGGTGTGTTTCTGAATCAGTGGGGCTGAATAGAGAGGAACACAAAGCATCAGTGAAGGGGTGAAGGTTACAACAAAGCTATTGAGAGAAGAGGTAAGGTTAGTAGCACCTGCAGGTTCCTGGGACCGAACTCAGGACGAGTTAAGAGGTAGTGATGTGTGATGGAGGAGTCTATGGGGCCAGCACAGCTGTGAGGCAACATGAGGGGCTTAGCTGAGTGATGGCAGGAGGTCCTGTGGTTGGTGAGGTTGAGTAAAGGTATGGCTGGTACGGCTGGGAGGGGAGGTGAAGGTTGGTGAACCAAGAGCTCAGAGTGATGGGGGATGACTGGACTGCTGTGTTGCAAGATGGTGAGAGGGGAGGTGCAGTGTACAGAAGAAAAATGATAGAATTGAAGACATTTAAGAAGAGTTGTGGTCAGAAGGGTTGACAGCAGGACATGATGTGGGTTTATCCATGATTTGAGGGGACTGCTGCCTTGAGGGATGGCTACAGAATTGGTCCAATGTGGAGGGGGAAACTGGGGGGTTAACAAGGCAACAAGTAAATGCCCAGTGGAGTTGTTCATCCTGCTCTAGCTTGCAGCCTTCGGGGGACTTTTCTTAGAGGAACAGTGTTTATTTGGGGCTCTGTCTTCCCTTGTCCCTTCTCCCCATTCCCTTGCCCCAGTCCCTGAGAACATGTCTAATGTACTGTTTGTAATGTGTTATCTTTGCAGACGTCTTCTTCCCCAGGCGAGTTTTGAAGGAGGAAGTGACTGTGGGGAGCAGGGCTGCTGCAAATGTCTCTTCATCTGCTACCTGATAGCTGCCCCAGATAGCAGTCTGGCCAGCTCCTAGCTGGGAAATGAATTGAACTACGCTGTGCTAATCGTGGACACACCTTCCCTCCCTTCTTTTCATCTACTTATCCCACAGGGCAAGAAGAGGCCCCGTCCACCCCATCCCTCCTGCCCCCAGCACTACTGGCTGCGTCACTTATTGATGGCTTAGATCTGGCCACTACCAGGGGTCATGGGACTTGGGCAGTGATGCCATCATGCTGTGAAGGCAAGATTGTGTTACCTCCCACTCCCAAAATGGCATGCACTCGTGCCTATCTCAGTGGAAAGAGCTCCGCCTCCTTGTGCCCACAGAAACCCCTGCCAAACTGTCTCCCCCACGCTCCAGTGCAGAGACACTGTGCTGAGAAAAGCTGAACACAGAGATACTGGAGGACATCTCATCAGGACCATAGCGCCGTGCCCACTCTCAGTCAGCCCTAGTGAGCAGATGGCTTTCAAGGAGCCATTCACCTGCAGAAGAGCGCTTGCACCTCTCAGGTTTTAAATCTGACTCTTGCCTATGGGTTGAATTGGCAGCAACACCACCACCTCCTGTGCACGGGACAGACCTGCACCATTTCCTATGCCCCTTTTGCAGATGCCCTTCAAAATGCCCTCTTCCACACCCTCCCCAGATGAAGGTCCCTCTTGCTGGGAAGAGCAAGCGAGAGAGGGAACACCATTCGCAGAAGGCCAGAAGCAAAGCTGGGGAAGTTTCACCAAGCAGCCACCTTCTTTTTTGCCCCTTGTTGCCACCCCTTCCACCCCACATCCACAGCAAACCGGAGGGGTACCTACCCATCTCCCACCACGACACACTTGATGGCTTGCATGTCTCTGGACCCGTGGTGGAGGACGGCGCACGGAGCAAAGGGAAGTCAGGCCAAGGCAAACAGTGAGGAGAGACGGGCAAATTTGGGTATCAGCCCTTGTGCTGCAGTGAGTGGCAGGTTGTGGGGAGGAAGTGGAAGAGGGAACTTTACTCCACGATCACCCTCTGGTCCCTCCTCCCCTCCCACCACAGCACCAGCTCTGCCGTGAAGCCGTTAGCTGAAGGCGGAGCATGCATGACTTCATGGTTGGGATGATGAGAACTGTAATTCTTTTTCCCTCCCCGTGTGTCTCACCCACTCCTTTTCCACCTCAACCCAGTGAACAGCTGGGGGCACCAAATTGCTTTTACAGGAGAGCCGAGCAAGGGTTAGAAGCAGGGCGAGAAAGTGGAGGGTTGTTTTTCCTCCTTTATCATCCAAGCTTTGGAGGAGGCGTAAACAGGGAAGGGAATCTGAAATGGGAGTAGTGGGCTAGTGAGGTGCAATGAAGACTTTTCAGGTCTTCCCAGTGCCTCTGAATGTCAGTGGTGAAATGTCTAAAGGAACAATATTTTCTGTGAAAGCTGAACAAGGAAGTTCAGCAGCCTCTAGGAAGCAGCAACCACCCCATGACTGCTCTATCATTCCTCTCCTGTGATGATAAATTCCTGCTACACTTCCTCACCTGCCCAGATTACTGGTATAAAGAAGTATTGTGTGAACCAGTATGTTCACCATGAAGTGGAGCAAATGCATCAAGGGATGCAATGAACTGTTTTCTCTCCCCTGACAGTGCTATAAGAGCCAAGACTGGTGGATGGGAGGAGCTGTTGCAAACCAGCTTCTGTTTATCCACTCTCTCCCCTAGTTCTGTAAAAGCAGCCAAGTGGGAGCTGCTGCCAGATGTAAATCATCTTGCTGTAGAATCATAGAATGGTTTGAGTTGGAAGGGGCTTCTAAAGGTCATGTAGTCCAATCTTCCCTGCACTAAGCAGGGGCATCTTCAACCTGATCAGGTTGTTTGAGGCCCTATCCAATTTGATCTTCAATGTTTCCAGGGCTGGGAAACATTGAACACCTATCACCTCTCTGGGCAACCCGTTCCAGTGTTTTGCCACCTTCATTGTAAAAAAAATTCTTTCTTATATCTAGTCTGAATCTACCTTCTTTTCATTTAAAACCATTACCCCTTGTCCTATTGCTACTAAAATGTCTATGCTCATCTTTCTTATAAGCCCTCTTTGTGTATTGAAAAGCTGCAGTAAAGCATCCTCGGGTCCTTCTCTTCTCCAGGCTAAACAGCCCCAACTCTCTCAGCCTGTCCTCATTGTCCTCAGAAGATAAAAGGATTTTAGAGCTAAGCAGCAAGGAGCAGAATGAAGAAATTACCCTAAGAAAGAAGAGATGTGGAGGAGAAAGATCCCAGGAGGCTCTACTCCTTCCTTTCGCATCTTGAAATGAGGGTCTGACTCCTCCTTCCTTCTCTTCCCATTCACGACCCTGGAAAAGTGCAAATGTGTGCGCATCTGTGTGCTCCAGAGTGGACTGATGAGTGGATGGGCAGGAGATGCATTTTATAGAAGATGGGATGTGGTGACACAGAAATAATTCTAATTTCCAGGCTTTGTCAGGAGGCCGGTTAGACCAAGAACAGTGTTTTTTTCAGCTGAGATGTTCCTGAAGGAAGGAAATCTGAGAGAAAGTGTTTCTCCAAAGGTTGATGACCTTTGTGCTGCTGCAGCCACGGGAGGCTGTTGCAACTGACCTGCTCAGGAGGAGAGCTCTCCCATCCATCCATCTATCCATCACTCAGCACTGGCCACAACCCAGAAGCTTTCAACTGTGCAACGTTCCTAACTCTTGTGGCTATTTCAGAAGCACAAAGCAACCAGCTGTACTAGGTGTTCCCTCTGTGGGTGGTAGGAAAGGGGGAGGAAGAAAACCCACTGACTCCTCTGCAAACGAGAGCAGGAACAGGCCGTAGGAATACAGGTCAGAGAAGGACAGAAGGGAGAGTGACAAAGGCTGTTCCAGCCCGAGCTGGAAAGGGCAGGCAGGCAGGCACAGAATATAGTGGGCCAGGAGACAGGGACTCAGAAGAGAAGGCAGTTATACCTGGCTCTAGAGAATGCTACTGTTTGGTGGAGAAAAACAGCTCTCTGGGCAACTGAACACGTTGACTCTGTGGGAGACACCTGGGTGACAAGTGAGGGCCCAAGGAGCTGGAGCTGGTAGAGTCCCTAGGGATTCAGAGAGCTCTAGGTTGGGCAGGCAACCTGGCACAGGCAAACAGGAAATTAACCCCTTTTTGGGCGTTGTTGAAACTGCATTTGGATTCAGCTTCTCCAAATGAATGTTTCCATTTTCACCAGATCTTTTTTCTGAAGGTTTCCAATAGCCTTTATGGGCCTGAGGAAAAGGAGGGCGGGAAGAACTGCAAGTGAACATCCAGGGTGGGAAGGATGGGGACTGAAGGAAAAAGAGGTGGAGAATACACTGAGTCTTAACTTGAACAGAGTCACAGTCATGTCAGTATACTGAGGCTAGGTATGGGACTCAGGCAAAGGAAAACTGCATGGAAAACCAGCCAGGGGCACAACAGGACATGGTGTCAGGGCTCAAAAAGGACCACTGACCTGCTGAATGCCAGTGTATGCTTTTGGTCTTGTAGTCTGGCAGCGCAGAAGGGAGTGGGGAAGACTAGTTAAAATTGGTCAGAAAGAAGAGACTCTAGCTGAGACCCCGTGTCCATGTGAACTCCATGTCAAAGACACTGTGGTTCTATATGGCCAACAATGAGCTGTGGAAGTCCTGGTAAGAAGGTATATATCCATTCCCCTTCTGGAAAAATTACTTTCGGAAGATAACTGCCTGCTACTTCTATGGATAGTCAGTTCTCATCCAAGTCAGAGGTCTGTGCTGTGAATCTATAAACATCCCTCCTCTGCCTGTGCCTCTGTAGAGGGACAACAGGGATTTACATAAAGGCTTTTACAGTGTTTCCTTCCATTATATCTAAATTATTAAAAATGGAAGATTACATTAAAATAATACATATTGTAATCTCTCTGAGAACTGGCACATGTTACATTAAAACCTCTCAGTTCTACATGATGCAAAAAATAGGGCCATAGCCCCTAACTGAGCACGTACACATCTGCTGCTGCTTTGTTGTCCTCTCACACCACAAAGAGGTGCTCTTGACATGAGTTTCCTTCTGCATGTGCAGCAGGGCTGAGGGAAGGCGGACACCTATCTGGTGCCTTTGCTGAGTTTGAGGAAGATGCTAGTGGGAAAGAATTGCTCAGTGAGACAGTTTTGCTCTGAGAGGCTTCCAGAGTTGGGTCACCTCTCAGTGACCCATCTATGCTGGATTTGCACAGCGCCCATGTGGGATGGCCGGCAATGCACGACACCATTTTTCCCCTCACAAGGATCCAAAGCATCAAGGAATTTGAGTGACTCCATCTCTCCCCCTTTCTGGGGGGGGTCCTGCTCCCTCAGGGAAGATGAGAAAAGGGTGAGGGGGTTCTTTCAGAAATGGTGTTTGCACTTCAGATCCTGGCAAAGGAGGGTGGGAGCTGAGCAGGTCATTTGTCCTTCAGTATAAACAGAGTAGCAGGGGGAATCTTTTCCTGGGGGAACACAAGGCTTGTTTCCTTGTGCACATAGGGCATGGCAACAGGAGGTTTTCTCATTACCCTGGGCCCTGATAGGTTTTATTTTATGTGAGCTATGGCTCAGGCACTCCTGGTTGGCCATGAGACCTTTTCTGTGTGCGCTGGGCATCCACCAGGGAAAAGAGTAATTTGCTTCAGCCTGGCAGGTCTGCAAACTGTCCCCACTTGCTATATTCCTCTTTTGCGTTTTCCCACTTCCCTATTCACACAGCTTTGTACCCTCTGCCTCCTGCTTTTACTTCTTGCTTTGCTGCTTCTCTTTTCCAAAAATGCCACCCTTCCCTCTTGCTGCCCCCCGCCTTTCTGCTGTGGTTTTTCACTGGCTGCCACGCTCCTCTGAAAAGCCTGCCCTGAATTCAGGGCTTGCATCATAACTGAAGAGGAGTGATGTACCTCAGGCCATGATGTTCTGCAGCCACTGTTAAAGAGGTGGTGGAACTGCTTCATACAGGGTCTGTGCTTCATATATGGCCATACCAAGGGCACCTCTAGCCTAAATTTATGCTGTAAAGCAAAAGCTTAGAAAAAACCCAAGAATTTTCCAGTCCAGCCTTACTGAGCAGAAGCTCCCTACATTGACAAACGATGTAACTCATAAGCAACTCAACTTGAAAATTGTGTTTACGGAGTCTTGGACCTGTCTTACTCCTGGACTTTTCTGGAGACCAGCCTTATTGCAATCAGGAGCAGGTGGTCCATGCATTGTGTCACAGAGGGTCCTCTATCTTAAGAGTGTGAAAGCTCCCAACCTCTGCAATTTGGGGCAAAATAGCAGATCCACTGCCGTCTTCCTATCTAGAGCACTGAAAGAGGTTCACCTCCTCCACCCCTTCCCCACTGTGTGCCTAGGTAAGCAGAAGACCATGGCACAGACAGATGCCCACAAAGGCATCAAGTTCATTGTGATGGCTGATTAACTCTTACACTTCCCTCAGTTGTGAAGCTGTTCGCAGACTAAATCATACTGGTTTTTTATGCCTTGGCCTTATCTGGTTCTCGACTTCTGCAAGTCCCCAATGATTCTGATATGGGTTTCCATTCTTACAGATGTTTTGTTCTCAGCCGGTGACAGCCCCCATCTTGCTGATACCATTCTGTTACTTAATGGTAACAAATACAGATCAATATCTGACTATGTATCCTTTCCCACCAGGTACTTAGATGGTTCAACAACATTTTCACCTGCCTGTTGTAGACAGACTAGAGATTACACATGTAAATTCTAACTTGAGTGTCAACTGCTTGACTCAACTGCCCTGCCTGATAATACTCTTCATGTGTTATCAGATGTTAGATACAGTATGCTTTGTATGTCTATTTTTAGGTAAAAGCAGATCCAATACATATCTTTACTGGGAAGGTATGGTATCTTTTAGGAAGGCTGTAACAGAGAAGTGAAAAGAGCTTTTTAGAGTGCTAAGGAAATCTATAGCTCTTCTGTTTTACAAGACTAATATTTTTGAACTACCAAAGTAAAATCTTTGACTTTTGCCATTTTTTTTTTTCAAAGGTATAAAGCTTCAATCTTGCTGCACTTCCGAGTTCAACAAAAAAATCCCTCTGGCTCTTTATTCAAGTTTATCAGACTCTAAGTCTGCCACCTGTAATCTTTATAAGAGGTGATCGGGGTTTTTTCCTGTGGCCTTTTATAATCACCATCTTTCTACCTTTAAAATAGACTCCAGCTCCTTGAATTAGGAAAAGCAGTTGAGGATAGGCTATTCAAGGTACTCTACATGAGTAGTTTTACTTACAGCCTGCATGTTTCCCTCCTGAGCTGCCGCTCTGGCTGGCACAGTCAGTGTCACTCCTCACAGCGGTCAAGGATTATTTTATTCCATTTGTTGTATGAAAAATCCTGTTATTGTCTTTGCTGTAGTGCCGCTTTAGCTTGCAACAAAATACCGTCTGCGCAGCTCGCAGTCCCCACAACGCTGTGTAAGAAGCCCTATACTCTCTCCTGACATACTGCACTCCCTAAACTCAACCTGAATGGGAGCCTGAAGGGGCTATTGAATTTGGACGGCCCTATGCTTTGTCTCTCCGCAGACAGTTGTGGAAGTATAGCTGGCACTTTCAGCACAGAGAAATATAGGGAACTTTGTCACTGTCTTTATCTCCTTGAAAGTAACAGGAAATGTTTATATTTCATTTTTATTTACACAATTATTTTAAACCTATACCAAATAGTAGAAAAGTGCACCCATGTCGTTGGTTTGATATTTTCCTTTGTGACCACCAGAACAACAGATATTTCCAAGTTCAATTTAAGTGTCTGTGTACAGTCACAGAACATCATGGGAGAAAATAATGTTTCATAGCACAGGAGGCACAGGGAGCAGCCTGGAGTATTGATATGCTGCAGTCTGCTTAATCTGCCTGTGCTTGATGAGGTGAGAACTGCTGGGCCAGCCTGGATGCCCCCATTGCATACACTCCTACCTCTCGCCTGCACAGCCCCAGCTTGAGATAACCACAGCTGGGAAGGATGTGCAGTGGCAGAGGTAATTACTGGATCTGATCCTGGTCCTGTATCAGAAGCACTGATTTCCAGGGATCTGCTTCTTCCTGTCCCTGTTTTCAACAGCACTGCTTTACCTTTGGGGTGTTGGATGTGAAAGGGAGTGATAGGCAAATCCCATCCCAATTCAACCCAGGACATATCCGACCTGTCCCAGTCCCCTTCATTTAACCTCATATTAGGTAAGCCCTTCAACAACCTCTCCCGCCTGGTCCTCTTGTTCCTTTGTTGACACTTATTCTTCCATAGCTAAGAGAACTTTGTTTGCACCTCAGAGCCAGGTATGTCTTGGAGACAGGAATGGTCATTTCCAGCTCTACTCTTTGTCTTGTTGAAATAATTTCTATCACTTGATAGAGATTCCTTGGATAGGGGATTCTCTGGATCTTCCTCCAGTCTCCTGCTTTTCCAAGGAGTGCATTCTTTGATGAGACATCCTCTTGATCTCATCTGAGCTGCTCTTTTCACAGATTTTGTTGCAGTCACCATAGTGTTTTTTTTAATGTATAGGCTTCTTTGTCTTTAATGTATAGGTTTCTCTAGTAAGAGGAAGATGCCAGAATCAGTGCCCAACATGAGTCAGTTTCCTCAATGTGGGCATCTTTCATCATAAGCTGATTTTTGCTGCATGTCAAATTCTCCTTGCTTAGGCTGTATCTATGCTGGCCTTGTCGACAGCATCAGTGGAGGACCCATATACTCTGAGCTGCTGGCCATGGCCTAGCTCTAACCACACTGCACAGCATTTAATTCTCATCTCCCCTAGGATCCATTTGATGTTTCTATGTACCTGGGGCATAATTATTTTTGTGTCATCCTGCTTGCTGACTTTTCTGCTTGCTAGCTTTCCTGTTTTCTCCTCTCCTTTCTTCTTTCCTTCCTTCCACACATTCTCCCTTGTCCTACTTCATTCTGTCTTTCCTTTTTCCTTTGTTTCCCCCCATCTTTTTCACTTGAAATAACCTTTTCATGGTATTTTCATACCATGACCACAGAATATGTGTTACTTGCCACAAGGGCACCTCCAGATGCCTAGGACCAAGTTAGTTTGCTAACTCATCAAGTTAGTTAGATGCATAAGGCTAGAACCAAGTTAGCTTGCCCACTGTGAGTGAGTGGCAGACTAAGGACCCGTAGAGGAAGATACACTTACTCTGCACTTTGGTAAGAAAGGGAGGTGCTCTAGGCTTACTTTACTTATATGGTCCTGTCTCACTTCTTGTGTACCCTCATGAGGAAACACCTCACAGGTGTTTCATTTTTACATGAAATAAACTTATGTGTTTTTTTAACAATGCATTTCCCATTCAGACACCTCTGGCTGAAATAATTGAGAGCTTTTTTAGGTGCATCAAGGTCAACCACCGTTAAAAGCAAGGCTACCAGAACCAGGAGAATGCAAATAGCGGAGGTGATCATTGAATTGAATTAGTAGGTAAGGTCTCAAAACAGGGCAGTCAGGGATTCCAACAGACAGGCAGGAGAAGCTGCAAGAAGAAGGAAGCATCAAGGAGTTAAGAGATGAAGATGATTAGAGACACAGGTACGGGTTTGCATTGCACTCTACTGGAGTGACTGAGAGCACTTTTGCAGTGCACAAAGGCATCTGCTTTTGTGTTTGCAGGGTGCTTGTGGTTTGACCTGCCCACAGACGCATATATAAGGAGATCCCTAATCAAGCTGCATATATATGTCACCTACCTTTGAGGCACTCAAGATCAGGTCTTTCAAGGAAGTGTTTTAGGTTGGCATGTCTGCTTGATGTCAGCTGCGATACTGTTGAAACATACCTTTTCTTTTTTTTTTGAGGAAAACAATGGTGAGGGGACTGGAGGTGATAAACAGGACCTAATCCCAGTGCAGGAACTGGGACACTGAGCTGGACTGTGGAGCAGTGAATTCTCCTGATGTGGCCCAGAATGTTAAGACAGAAATTGAGTTTACAAGGGGTGTAAACTAGTAATTTATGACCTAAAGGCAGGCCTCTGATGAATCTTAAGCATGAGTATTGGGTGTAATGAAAGTCAAGTCAGACACGGGTGTAATCAGTTTGCATTAATAAAGCTTTGTCTCTTCTCCTTCATTTTATCCCTCCCAAATTAGCTTCTAGCTGCTGCTTTGGAAATATTGACACTGACCATGTAAAGCAACTGCTAAATGTTTGCCACTGACTCTTCCTAAAGATCACAGGTTATCTGTGACCCTGCCTACAGCTGCCTGTGTGGATTCTTTCTGGATTTCTGCCACCCCTTGATACCTTTAAGGTTGGAATATCTCTTACCCTTCAATGGAAGTTCAATGGACTGGAGTGCTTGTCCTCTCCAATAACAGCACTGAACCTATATCATAACCACAGGTTAGAGCAAATGCAAGAGACTGAGAGAAAGGGAGGACAACCTGTATCTTTTTTTGTGAGGCTGAACAGCCATCGAGCTATGGACCTTATCCAGAGTGTTCAGGCAGATCCTACCTTTTGCATCAAGCCTTTTAAACAGCCGGTCATTCTCTCCAGAGGCTCTCACACCAGACTCGGTCAATGGGAATGTGGGAAGGTAATGGCTCTTCCTCTCCTAGGGTCAAAGATGTCACAAGATGTGAGGACCTCACAGGAGCTTATTCTAAATGGCACCAAGCGTACACAGATGCTGAATGAATACAGCAACAAGTCAGGGAGCTAAGGATGTAGAGTGCTGCAGAAGAACGTGTTCATGCACAGAGAGGAGCCATCCATCCCTCTACACCTTCAGTCCAGCTAGAGGAAGCAAGAGCCCTGCTTGGGCATCATAGCTGGTTTGAGTTTCACCTTGACCTATTTATTCACTGTCCCCAGCTCTTCTGCCTCTGACATGGTGCTTTCCTGCATACTTCTGTTTTCCCACCTTGCTGACATCAGAGATCCACCACATAAATCACATGGCAACCAAAGACAACTCAAGGGGAAATGTATAGCCTTCTCTGGCTGTGTGGAGAGGATGGAGGAAAAAGAGCACCTCTCTGCCTCGCAGGTGAACAGAGCAGCATAAAACTGCTGCTAATGCCAGCTCTCCCACCAGCAGGGCTACCATTAAGAGAGAGGGCTTCGTTCCTTTCTCAGTTCACTCCCTGACTTACCATAATCTGTTAATGGAAAAAAGGAAATGAGCAAGACTTAGAGTACAAGTCACTTGGGGGGGGGGGGGGAGGGGAGAGAAGAAAACACCACANGGGGGGGAGGAAGAAAAAGACTCTCTTCTCCCTTCTATCAACCATCCTTCAGTTTTGTTCACCCCCACCCCCACCTGCTGCAGAATTACACAGAAAGAACCTTTCCTTCAAAGTAAAACCACTTCCCAAATCAGATGGATTTTCTGAATCAAGAACTTCCTTTTTTCCTCCCTGTCTCCTTGGAGTATCTCAGACAAAAGCCCACAGTTCTATCAGTCTGTAACTGCTCCTTTCAGTTCCCTCAAAGAGACGTGTGCTCAGAGATTCCCCAAAAAGCTGCTGGGATGGAAACACATTTGTGCGTCTGCATTTCAGAAGTAGCCAAGGAGCCCCTGCAAAGCAATATGCGCATAGAGTTTCCTTCACTGGTGCAAGCTCATGAGATGAGGTTGAAGGGATGAGGAGAGGAAGGGAGGAGTCACAGGGCAACCCGCCCCCCCGCTACTGCTGCTACGATCTTGGTCACTGGCTCCAAGTCGTTTCAGTTCTGTGAAGCACCTGAACAAGCAGAAGGCAAAGAGGAATACCACTTTTGTTGAAAATACTTCAGGATGGACTTTTGTCCTGCTGGTAAGTTCTGACTGTCTTCTGCCTTGTTTTCTGTGAGGGCCGCGTGGAATCCCAGCAGCCAGAGTCGATGCTGCAGCTGGTGGCTGGAGGAATGAGATAGTGGAAGATCCCCGGTGGTGCAGTTAATTGCTTGGTAGCCTTCAGCATTAGGCATGGGTTGCTTTTTGCTTGCTCTCTCACAAGTAATCTCACATTGGAAGAAAATTTCCCACCGCTTTGAACGGCCTTTGTGCTGAGAGTGTCTACTCTGCTGATCCCGTGTGCTGGTGATCCTGAGTTGAGCCAGGAACTGACTCAGGAGTATCAAGGGTATATGTGACACTTGGGATGAGCACCTATAAGCTTTGGCTTCTCTTCATGCGACTCTGCCATGGCTTGCGAGCTCCTCAGTGCTCTTTCCCTACCGCCTTCAGAAGCTGGTTTGCCTTTGCAGAGCCTCTCATGCAGCTGGGTGTCCCAGGGCAACGTGCTTGCAAGACTTTTGGTGCTGAGGCCTCTCTTGTTGAATGTAAATGAGTGTGTTAGGGTTCTACCAACTCCAAGTGACCTGCAGGTGGGCCTGCCTGGTCCTGAAATAACCTCAGAAAGCAGATGTGGGTGGGTGGGGGAGATAAGCCACATCTGAGGAACCGAGAGACATCTCAGGTTTTATTTCCTACTTTGGCAGGTGGTGGATGAAGTGGTTGGGATTCAGCCGGGAAAGCCATGCTGCCAGACTGAACATGTGTGCAAAGGCAGCAGACAGGGAGAGCTGAATGAGAATAGGCTGAACAAGGGCCAGGAAGAAAAGTGATCACCTTGCAATGGCCCTGCTGTGTCTGACCCTCTGTCCTCAAAGGCTTTTGCGTAGAGCATAGAAAGAACAGAGGGAAAAAGCAGTGCTCAGTGTCAACAACTGTTCCACACTTTTTAGCTCCTAGGTGGGTAGCCAAGGAAAAGGCACACTCAAACCACGTACCAGCCTTGCTTGCCAGGGAAATCGGTGAGACCTATGGGAGCTGAGCTCTTGCCAGCATCTGGCTATGAATGCTGGTGAAGGTGAGTCTCTTCAGATCACCCATCCCTCACCACCTGAAAGCAACTGTGGACAAAGGCTCTGCAGGACAAGCTGGGCAGGAGGAGAGGCGATAACTCACATTTTGCTGCTTGCTTTGGGGTGTGCTTTCCACACTGAGGCTCTCAGAACTGGTGGTCTGACACTGTCATTCACTCAAATTAAGTGATCCTGTGTTAATTTTGCCTTAAAAATTACACACTGCAATAGCACAATGAGATCCCTCTCAGGGACAATGTTTGCTCCACTCTGGCTGGAGTCAGACCCTGGAGACAGGCCTGAAGAGACATGCTGGTTCTGACTGATGTCTTTGCTCAGTCCCAGCTTGTCACTTCACAGCTGGGTGAGACAGGGGGGTTGTTTGATGCTGTTTTACCTTGGGAGCCAAGTTTTTCCCCAGATGCGGTTTTCCAGTGAAAAGAAGTTTTTGCTTTAGAGCACTTGGGTATGTTCCAAGTTGCTCGGTTGTGGCATGATTTTCTTCAGGGTCAGAAGTGCACATGCAAATTTTCCTGGAGTCACTCCTACCAGGAGATAGAATGGTCCTCTTAGGTACCTGCCTGCCACAGCTGTGTGCATCGGAGGCTGCTCTCCCCACAGTGGATGCCCTTTTCTAGCTTCCTTCAGGACCCTCTAGTGACTGTCTGGGTGAGGCCACAGACCCAATATGCCAATCCTTGAGCTGGATGTGTGAAACATGGGAGAGCAGACTGGTACCATCATATCATATGCTAGGGTATGTGGGGTGAGAGCCATAGGCAAAAGTATCTGGAAAATATCCTGGTTGCTCTAAGTTGTCTTGTGGGTTAAGGGGGCCAGGAGACAACACAAATTATATTCTTCTCACCTTTTCATCCATAGCTGGAATGTGCAGATTATACCTATGTGAGGTCCATGTTGAATTTCTTCTGACACAAGCTAAAAGAAAACCGTGGAGTTGCTGCAGGAGGGAGATAGATTGGGCCAGAGAGATTTGAAGAGCTGGAAGTCTTCCTGATACCAGCCTGGTACCTGGCTGTGGAGGAGGTGGTCTGTGCTGGAGATGACACAGCAGCCACATCAAAAAAGAAAAGGCATTTCAGGTGAAATTCTTCCACTAGACAACTTCATGCAGTCAGAAGGTGTCCATCTGGCTGCTCTGTCTGTTGTCATGGGTGGAGGTGTCCAAACCTTCAGCAGCCACACTTACAGTGCTAAATTGCCCTGCAAGGGGGTCAGCTGAACCTCTGCTGTCATAGTGTGGGTGGGTAGCATATGGATGGTCTCTAAGAGTGATATAGAGGCAGTCATTCTTCTTAACCTTCTGTTTGTGCAGTCCATCCTTCTGGTTTTCCCGAGTAGTCACTTCCAATTTACCCCTGTGCTCCAAAAACTACTTTGCTATTCACTGTCTTTTGCTTGGGATGGAAAGCCTCACTTAGCACCTGGGTGGCTCTGCGCAGCCCCTTGCAATGGGAAATGAGACCAGCAAACACAGCACTCTTTGCTGGCCACCTGAGCACCCAGACTTTTGGGTAACTCTGACCTACCCTTCAAATAGGGAGGCTGAGGGCCTAAGTCACCACATCTGGAATTGAAATGTGTTCTGTTTTGAATGACAGCACTAAAAATACAAGCCTGGGCAATTCATGAAGAACTGGCGTGTCTTTCTGTGTGGGTCTGCACTGAGAGCAGTGAAACAGCCTCAAAGCAGGTGTAAGCCCCACAAATGTGATGCTGATGTTCCTTCCTTTCAACATTTGTTCTCTGAAAATTAATTCCAAGCAGCAACTTCATCTCCTCTCAGCATAGGATGCTAGCCAGCTTTTTAGGTGTTGTGTCTGAACTGGAAGACTTCAGCCTTGATCTGGCTGACAGCATCCCCCTGAAACCTGCATGTGTTTTTGTGGCGTGTTCTCCATCAGGGTGAAATTTCCCCCTGTGCAAAGAACCCTGACCAAGGCTATGCTTCATCTGTGCCCTGACTTAGCCCTAGGGGGAAGTGGAACTTGGTGGTACTGAGGACCCTAACAGGGCTGAGGCCGTTCCTCAGTCCCCTGGTGCGGGGACGAACTCCCTCTGCCATTGCAAGCCAGGCAGTGCTTCACTCGGAGCATCCCTCTCCTGCCAGCTCGGCTTGTTCTCAATGTGGAGAGGGAAAGAAAGACAAAGCAGCCTGATCTCGTTCTCATCTGCTGCTTGCCCAGCTTCCTCTGCTGCCTTCACTGCCTTCTGTGTACAGTTACCCAAACAAGCCTTTTGTGTTCACTTCCCCTAACTGTAGACCTCACTGTGTGCAATAAGATGGACAACCTCAAAATAGCATGGAGCAGAGCATTGGACCTTCTGTTAGGGAAGCAGAGTAACGTGCAGACACTGACCTCAGAATTATTTTCCAAGGCAATCAGGGACTTAAGCTGTTTAGGAAACAGGAAGCCTCACAAGGACCCTCCCTGCAGCTCAGTCTAAATTGTTCTGAAAGTTTGATCCATCCATTTTTTTCCTGACCATGTCACCCTTTCTTGGTTTTTAATCCCTTGATTCCTTCCCCTTCTCCGTGACTCCCATGATATTTCTCCTCCCCCCTGCCCCTACTGCCCAGCTCCTTCCCCAGTCCCTCCCATGCTTTTCTAATGCTGAAAAACTGGACAGGCAAATCACTTGGGAGGTGGGGGTTTCAGATATTCAGGAGGAAGGGGGATCGAGTTATTTCTGGCCTCGGTGGGGGTCATATGGGTGAGGTGGTGTCCTCTGGGAGCCTCTCGCCTCTGTGAGGTGCTGTAGACTGCTTCAGTAGACACAGAACAACCGAAGCAAAGCAACCAACCACACTGGAGACATCACTGATGAGATGGGGGAAAGGGAGGTTCCTCAAGTATGCCCTGCTATGGTGCCTTGGTGGAAAGAAATAAGGGACAAGGGGCCTTAGTGGTAATTTGTCAAGCATAATTACCAGCCCCCTATACGAGTGAGCGAGATAAAGCTGGGGAGACAGTGAGTGTGGCCTCACCTCCTGCAGATGCCACAACAGCAGGAGACAGAAAGTATATTGAACTGCGGGGCTGACATTCAAGGGGAAGTCAACAACCCACTTAACGAGCAGCAAAGCCACTGCATGGGGGTTTTGTGTTCTTGCTTCTTTGCGTTTGTTTCTTGCTTGCTTGTTTATTTGTTTTCCCCTCACATACTCATTTGGCTGTTATGAGCTGCTGGATGCCACAGGATTTTCTCCTCTCTTGGCCTGCTTCAGCAACCAGTCAGCTTCTGCAAGCTGCTTGCAGAGCTGGGAGGGGACATGGGTCCTTCCCAGCCCTGGCTTCATGCTGGATCCTCGCCCAGCACTTTCCTCCCAGAGGCTGAGCAGCTTCTCTCCAAGGAATGCAATGCTTGAAAACAGGGGGAGAAGTGTCGGGAGAGAGGCAGCCTGAGAAAAGTAATAGGACAGACTTAGAACATGGGAATCCAGCCAGGCAGGAGGATGGGGGAAAGATTAGGATCGGGGAAGTCAGCTCTGTCTGAGCTGCTGTGGCCATGGCAGGAAAGAAGCATATGGGCTCTGAGGTGACTCCCCTTGCCCCCTTTTCCTTCTGTCCGTCTTGGCCAGTTCCTTCCCCTTTTTTCCCCACTCGTATTTATAGCAGCTGTTATGCATGTGAGATCCACACTAAGACAATTTCCAAGGCAGTTGGTGCCACTTCCCCTTTTTCCAGGAAGATGGGAGGCCCAGGGGATTTTGGCTAGGAAACAATGGAGCAGGGCCGACCTGGTTCCCTGGAGAAGCTTTGTCTTGCAGTGTTTGGGTGCAAGAAGGACTCTGTCTGCAAGTTCTGCAGTGGCCTCCCAGGAGCTCCAGTACTCTCAGCCTGGTGTGAGCCCCCTGTTTTTTTCCTGGGGTGACCATCTGCCTCACCTCTCTAGGGCTGCAGCCTCCTCTTTCTCCTTGATGAAGAGGCTGTGCTTCACTTAGTTTATATTTAGCAGGAGTACTGTCACCCCAATTCTTCTAGGTCTTTTGTGAATCCTTTTGTGGTTGCCTTGGCTCTGCTGGTATCTGTTTAACTTCCTGTACGGCACAAGGAAACCTCCTCTTATGTCTGCATTGTCTGTAGTCCACAGAACAACAGCCTCCTACAGATGCTCCTTCTTCAGCAAAGCTTTCATCTCCCCCAGATCCTGCCCTCAGACTTGAAAAACCTCAATTCTCTCTCTTAAGCCATTTCTGACTCTAGCTGTGGTGGATCAATCCATGAAGCCAGTAGCCCTTCATGGGAGGTTTGGATGTAGATGAAGTGTTTAGGTCACAGCTTTTGGGTACATAAAGATGACTGACATAAAAACCACCAAGAGCATTTGGTAAGATCTCTTCATTGTGCTCGTGGCAAGCGAAATTGGTTGAGTAGGCGGTGGGGAGGTTGCTGCAGGCTTAGATCAGAGGGCTACCAGCACAACTGCTGGCTGCTAGGAGGGGTATATGGGTCTGTGCTGCTTGCTCTGGACCAAGAACCATTTGCAGGCCAAAGCTGAGGGGCAGCGACTGCAACAGCAGGGCACAGAGATGCTGAAACATAGAAGTGAAGACTGCTGTGGCATAACCCTAGGAGAGGATAGGCCCTGAGAAGTTCCTGTGATATTTTGGACCCACTACTATTCTCACAGGCATCTTTGTTCTTCCAGGGTCAACTGACTTGAGTGAGGCTGAAGAGGCTGAAATAGAGACAATCAGGCAGCACAGACAAGAGCTTCTAGAGGACATTAAGGTAAAGACCATGCTGTTCTTCCTAATTGCCTAGCCTTCTCAGACTGTTTTCACCAAGGAGCATCTTCACATATCAGTCCAGGTCATGCAGAAGTGCTCTTGCACAGGAGACATTTGATCTTACATGATCCAACTTGAATTCTGAACTTTGGGCTGCCCTGCTGTATTTACTACCAGTGTACATCCAACCTGCGGTACTCTCTCCTGCAGGAGTCATCAACTACCCTAATGAGGTATTTGAGAAACATTGGTCAGCTCATTATCAGGGATGAGCTGGGGTTGCATATTTAGGGTTAAGAAAATGAGTATGACTTTACTAAGTCATACTGGAAGGCATCTGGCTCAGCATTTATGATTATTTTTAATTACTGATTACCCACTAACGTCATATCAGTCCTAGTTACCTGCTGCACCCCCTGTGTTTATCAAACTTTGGTTTGTGGACCTCTAACGAGTCCTTCATGAAGGATACTGTCTCTTTAGAGAGGTTTGATGGCAGGACCTTCCACACAAGTTTCTGTGTTTGAACTTGCTTTTCTTCTCTTCTTTTAGCAGACCCAAACATTTATCTACTGACTCCTAAAATGTCTGAAAGTGGCAGATTCCAAATCAGGCAGTAATACCGCATCACAGTCATGCATGTACAGCTGTACACTTTCTATTCTGGTCTGCCTCCACCACCATGCAGTGTGGTCCCCCATTTGAGACAGCTTATTGCACTGAATCATTGGACTTGCATTGATTTTCCCACAATGTGAAGATGTCCAGATACCTGGGGAATGCGTGCAGTATTTCCTTGAATAAAAGATTAGGCCAAATTCCATACCACTTCTCAGGCTTCCAGACTCACCATCTGTGCTGGAAATCAGAATGGTGTCTCGTCCCTTCTTGCAAACTGGACTACAAACGGATGTGCAAATGGTTTGCTTGTATGTGGTTCTTGTCTCTTCAATTTTCAGAATAGGGAACAGGCACTGTAGGAGGCAGGATACTTGAACAGGAATACGGTATTTTTACTCACTATGGACAGCAAAAAGCTGCTAGACTACACAGACCTGTACTCTAAATCCCAAAGCCATTAACCAATGGGGTATGCATTGTCCAACAGAGCAGGATGAGTTTAGGTGAAAGAGTACCTAGAACTAGAGACATTCTCCCAGGTGGATTTCTCCAAAAACCATCTAGCGATACCCTTTAATCCAAAGATGTGGAGGGAGATGGAGGAGGAAAGAGGATGGGTCTAGACTTGCCAGTTACACTGACAAAAGAGAGCAATGAATAAAATAACAAAATCAAAAATCATCTGAAATTCAGGACTGAAGATCACAGCTTTGTTCTGTTTGTGCAATGCCTAGAGCTTAGTAAGGAACACTCCCGGCTCTAGAGGCTGACGTGCAACAGAATAAAGGCCAGAGCCAAACTGAAATCCAGAAGCTCTTCTAAATGATGGGATATTGGAGAACTCCAGTTCCTCTGTTTGGGTGCATACTGCAGCCGCATCCTCACTCCTTGTTGAGGCAAGATCTGTCATAAAGCAACCCTTTTTTCCCTGCCTATTCTGGTTTGCATAGGGAAGAATTTGGGTGATTCCTGGAAGAGAGCTGGTATGCAGTTTGGCTCTGAAAAAGACAATAATGCAGGACATAAGCAAGGAGGTATAGACACCTTCATTTCCTTGGTAACACAGAATATCCAGCCCAGAAGGCCATGGTCTGTCATGGGTCTAAAGGAAATTGAACTCTACAATTGATTTTTTAAAATTTGGCAGTGATTGCTCTTCTTTTACTACTCCTCTCTTTTTCTTTTTTTTTTTTTTTTTTTTTTTTTTTAACACCTAAAGACAGGTATCTGCTTAATGGTATTTGAATGATAGGTATGTTTAAAACTCTGTGTTTCACAATGTGGTCATTTCAGGTTCAAATTGATCTCACAGTTACTGGTTCCACTTCCCCTTTCCTGGATGCATAGTATAGTTATGCAAAGTTAAAGCTAGAAGGAAATGGGCACAATGGAAGAAGCCTCACATTTGACATTGTTTGAGGAACTGAAATCAACACTGTGGTGAGTTCTGTGACACTTTCCACACTGGCTGAGCTTGATTTTCCAGCCTTGATTGACAACAAGCATAAGAACATCCTTTTGTCCCTCTCTTCCATTGTTTTCATCTGGAATTCAGGAGCATCACCCCACAGTAGAGCCCATTTCATAGACATCCTTGGCTGGTTGTGACCATCTGACCTGTCCTTTTCCTATGATTGAGGGAAGAAGTAAGACGTGCTGCTGTTTTCCTCTTCGTCACCTTCATCCTCCTGATATTTCCTTTGCAGAAGCTGAAGGAAGAGATTGCTGAAGTGTTTGCAGAGATCGAGCGCTTCCAAAATGCAGAGGAAAGGCCAGAGGCAGACAGTACTCCTGGGGAGCAGAGCAGGCAAGTGGGATAAGATGGATATGCCTTTGTTTACAAAGTCTCTCTCCTGATGTTGGGAAAACAAAAACAGCAATGGGTTTTGGGAATGACAGGGAAATGAGGCCAGGAATACCCTTCTCTTCTGTGAGATTTCTCTTTATTCCTGGATAGTCAGACACCTGTCCTTGAGGTATCTGAGTTACCTTATGAGTGAATTGAAACATGGCCCTTTATTCTGAGTTTGACCTTCCTTCTTCTTCCTATTTGCAGCAAACTATCACAGAGGGACAAACTTCTGTCCCTGGGCCGGAAGAAATTCAACATGGACCCTGCAAAGGTAGGATTTGCTCATTCCATTTATGAGGAGAAAACTGGGAGGAAGAGCTTCTGTTGGTTACGGGTCCATTTGCAGACACCTACTGCAGCAGGGAACTGTGGGGCTGGTTTCCTACTTCACCAAGGTTCCAGCATGCAACACTTTCCTTCCTGTCCCTGAGTAAAGCCAAGCTGTGTTGCCACCCCCCATCATATGCCTATGGGCCATTCCATCAGATGCAACCAAATATACGGAGGATGGTTTAATACTCCCAATGTGTCAAGAGAGCTTTCAACCCATCCCTCCTTCAGCCCAGCTCTTCTTGTCTGTGAAAAGCTAAGAATTGGCCATGGCATGATGGAAGAGTAGGAAGTAAGAAGATGAGGTGTTTGAGAGCATGTCAGGTTCCTTGGCTCATGTAGAACAGAAGAGGACAAGCTGCCTCTGTAATTTTTGAAACAGTTCTGGTTTTGACAGCCAGGGTTGCGTTGTGGAGTGAATCCTGGTTTTCTACTTTCTGGGACTCAGACCAGTGGGGTCCAGGCTCCATAGCCTTCAGTCCTCTGCAGAAAGCTCCAAAACCCTCATGATTAAGTACAGAAGATGTGATAAAGACAGTTTCCTTTTCCTCCTCACTGGTGGACCATTTTTTTGAGCTCTGTACGGAAAACCACAAGCTGCGACTGAATGATTGCTCCTTGTCAGCTCACAACCACAGCTATCATTGTGAGTAGCTGCTGGTCTGAGGGACAACTTTTCACGCTTCCTACTCTGCCATGCTGAGACCTACAAGATGCCAGTGTTTGCACTGCAGCTGGAATACTTGCTGGTCCCCTGGACATCACTCTGCCAGTGAGAGCTGTCTCAAAGCCATGATATCAGTACTTACAGCCTGCGTGAGAGCAGGTTTCATTTTGTGTTTCCATCTGACCGTGGTCTGAGGCTCCAGAGACATCTCTTTATAGCACTGCACCACGCTGTGCAGAAATACCCAAATGAGTTCTGACCCAAAACCAGTTTAGCTTTTTTAGTTCAATGCTGATGAGCCTGGCCAAAATGTCATATTGTGTGCCTATATTGTTTTTACTTTAGAATAAGCATATGCAGATCTCTGTTTATTGCTTGCCTTTTGCCACATGCCACAGACTGGCAGGCGATGCAATGCAAGGAGCTTGCTTTGCCCTCTCGCTGAGGTTACACTTCATCCATCCTATGCTGATACTTTAAATGAGTTCCCTATCACCAAGATCTCAGGACAAGTTCCTGAGGGTAGAGGAGGTAGGCATTAAGAATCCGGCTAAACAAAACCTTTTGGGAGAAGTATTTTCTTCTGGAAAATGGAGCCACATCATCACTGCAACGCTTTGCAAAATTAAATTGATCTTACCAAAATTCTGTCTGGGGAAAAAGGAAGGAAAATGGTCTGGAAAAATCTCACAAACATTTCAATTTCTTCTTTTGAAACTGCCTTTTCTTTGGGGCATTTTAGAATTAGTTTCTTATATATTACAAGGCAAAGTGAATTGATTCTGATGAAATGAACATTTTGATGGATCTAAAACAATTTTCCTTCCTTTATTGTATTTTGTGAGGAGAACTGCAGTGCGGTCTGGAGAGTTGTAGTGGTTTTAGATATTGCTAATAATCTGAGCCAAACCTCAACTGTCCGTGACTTCAAAAATCATGAAGTTTCCTCTAAAATAGTGTTGACTCTTTGCACAGTCCAACTCAGACCTTCTATAGAAAATACAGCCCATCCTTACTGGCTGGAGAGGGTGGAGCCGAAAAGATCGCAGACTTCTCTGTTCTATGGCATAGAAGAAAATACAGGAAAATACAATTTTGAGTTGTCTCAAAGCCATATTTTTTCCTGAGTACATTTTTTATTATGTCTTTTTTTTAAACAAACATGTTTTTCTTTAAGTTAATTCAGAAAAAAAAAAATACATTTAGGAAGAGAACGCTGACATCTTTTGTTTGAAAATGTTAAAATAGATTACTTTGTCTTTGCCTTTGTCGTGGCTTGGGCTGGGTTAGCCAATGACAAGGTGACAGATGCTCTCCCCCACCTCTCGCTCCAAGGAGAGGAATGAAAGAGGGAACGGGATGTATGAGTTTAGGAAAAACTAAACTATTTTAATGAAATTTTAATAGTAAAATAAAAAAGGAAATAGTGAAAAAGATGCAATATATACAAATATATACAAAACTGTATTAAGCTCCCAGGGGGATGTCACCAGCAGGCACTGGGGAAGTTCCAAAGTGGACTCAGTGACTGGGAACTGGATTTCAGAACTCACTGATGGTGATTGAAAGTTTACCAACCGACAGGGTCTTCCTCAGTTGTCAGTCACTGAAGAACAAAAGCCATCAAAATAGAGCCACCCCCACCAAAGCCCTTTGACTCCTCAGCTTTTAGACTGAACATGGCAGGTGGGATGTAATACCCTATTAGTAGTTTTGGATCACCTGACCTGTCCACAAACGACCAGGTCAGCTAACCCCAGTTGCCACAGCAACAAGTAAGAGCAAGAGGTTCTCTCCCTGAGTGGAAAGTTGGTCCTGCTCCACTCCAAACCAGGGCAGACTTAAATATACTTGCCTTTTGGACTTTTAATCTACATTGGCCTTTTCGGTTTGCTTGAGTTTCCACCCCAGTGAAACATTTATCCAAATCTAGGGACAAAATTGACAGTGGGACTCACCAGCCATGGTAGATGAAGAGGCATGGAATAAAGGTGGGAACATGGCTGTGGTCTCCCATAAAGGGGCTGAGGAGTAACAGAGGAGGCAACATCATCAAAGCCAAGGAAGGCTGATATCAGGATGTTGCAGTCCTACTTTCTTATTGGCCCACAGAACTGTCTTCACTATCTTGCTTCTCCTTCCCCAGGGGATCCAGTACCTGATTGAGCACCAGGTATTGTCCTCGGACCTGCAGGAGATTGCCAAATTCCTCCACAAGGGTGAAGGACTGAACAAGACAGCCATTGGGGATTACCTGGGTGGGAGGTAAGTACCCAGCCAGGATGAGGAGGCTGTTTTGGAGGCCCTGTCCTGCCTGGCCCCTCTCAACTACCGTACGAAATGACCACTAGCAGACCTCAGTCAGGTGCCAAGACTGAACATACCGTAACTGAAGTGGGCTGGGTGAGCAGTACATCCCAGGGAGGGGGCCCTTTAGAGTGGGGCTAAGGCTGGCTGCACGGGCTACCTGTCCTGCCTGTAATGAGGCCAGTCTTCCCAGACAATAGCATGCATCTTGGCTTCTTATCGGTCAGAGGAGGCTGGGATGCAGCCAGGTGCATGTCATCACAGCAAGGGACATCCAAACTCAGCGGCGACAAAGCTTTCTTCTGACCTTTTCCCCATCCTCTCCCAGGGACCCGACAAACATTCAGATCCTGCAAGCCTTTGTGGCATGTCACCAATTTGCCAACCTCAACCTGGTGCAGGCACTCAGGTGAGTAAGCATGTGGGATGCAGGGGCTGGAGCAGAAGCCTGCTCAGCCACTGGGTCTTACCACCCAGGAAGGTTTTGATGACCTACTGGGCTGAAACAGGGCTTCCCAAGACCCTGCTGCTTGTGTTGGCTCCAAGACTGTTACTCTGTGAGCTCTTAACACCTTTTCCTGGGGGAACTCTTTCATGGACACTTGACTGGACTGGCCATATGCAGAGATAGATGGGGAAAGCAAGGGAGGTCATCATGGCTTTGATGCTTGGGGGTACGGGGCAGGTTATTTTCTGCACTAGAAAACATGTCTGTCCACAGTGCCCATTATGTTAGTGACAAAGCGATTCTGTCTTAGGGCATCTTGTTTTCTTAATGTCAGTTTTCTAGCAGGATTTTCTCTTTGAGGTCTCTGCTGCTTTGCAGGACACTCATTAGGGAAAAGGAGCCAAGATTTCCAGAATGCTTAGTTTTGCTTCCTCCTTTTAGTGTGTTTGAGGCTGATGAGCCCAAACGATTTCTAGATAGAGGAGGAGACCTTCTGCTTCTTGCACTGTGTGGTCTCCCCAGTGTGATGGGATGACTTCTTTTATTTTCATGGTGTGCCATGGGCTGACAGAAGGCATAAATATCCTTTTCACCCAATCTGACTTAACTCTCTGTCATGCTGCTCCTGATAGACAGTTCCTATGGAGCTTCCGGCTGCCTGGGGAAGCACAGAAGATTGATCGGATGATGGAGGCCTTTGCCAACTGGTACTGCAAGTGCAACCCAGGAGTATTCCAGTCCACAGGTAGTTATGGGGAGAAGGCAGCCTGTAAAGCTGAGCTCCACCATTTGCTAGAAAGAGGAGCTTTCCTTTTCCATTCACAAAGCAAAGAGGGCATCACTTAGAAGTGTGGATGCTTTCCCTTAAGGTGAACAAGCCAGCCTGGTTCCTGTGAAGCTTTTCAATAGGCAAAGAGTCTTCAGTCCTCCTTTTGCTACTCTGCTCCAGTCCCATGAGTAATAGACTTGAGAAGTACTCCCAGCCCAACGTGAGGTACAACTCATCACAGCAAGGATAGCTCTGACAGACATGGGTCCATAGAAAATTTTCTCCTGGCAGAGCCACCATCAGACCAGATCTACCCAACTTGCCCCATTACCCTGAGCGGATGGAATCATCTCCATCAGAGGAGATTATTATGTCCTGTTGGTCTCTTACAGAGATCAAGTCTCTTCTATGCCTGTGTTCCTCTTACTCATAGCAGAGGGGACCTCTCTCTTTTTCTTCCTACAGTAGAGGGAATAAGGCTGTTCTCCAGTGACTAGAAAGCAATCTACCTATTAGGGTGTGGAATTACTTGCCTTCTAAGACAAGTGCCACCCATCCTGGTTTTTATTCTCATTGCCAGATACCTGTTATATACTCTCCTTCTCTATCATCATGCTTAACACCAGCCTGCACAACCCCAATGTGAAAGACAAACCCCACTTTGAAAGGTTTGTATCCATCAACAGAGGCATTGACAATGGAGGGGACCTACCAGAAGAGCTCTTAAAGGTAAGAAGACCTCCCATTTTCTCATCAGTCCTTCTTCTCTCTGTCATGTGGCCACTGAGAAGCAAAGGTCCACAGGTCTCATTGTAATACAGGCCTAGTGACCTTCTGCTGTTCAAGGGGAAGGGATGCACAAGGAAAGAGGGCGGTATGTAGGAAAGCAAACCTTGAAAATGTGGAAACTGCTTTGGAAAGGGGCTGCACACATGCTTGTTGGTGAGGACATGGAGCAAGAGAGATGGGGCTGGAGACATGCAGGGAATAGCAGTATCAGTTTAAGAAAGTTTGTGCTTTTGTGTGTCCATGTGAGAGACTGTAACTGTGTGAGAGAAGAAGACATGAGTTGTGGGTATCTGCATGTCATGTAGGTATGAGGCGGTGCGAATAGGGTATCCACCTCTGTGAGATGTAGCTGGGCAGCTCACTCTTTTGGACAGTTTTGAAAGTCCTAGCCCCTGAGGAGACTGTCTGGGTTTTTTTTTTTTGTTTCTCTGTGTGTGTGAGACAATGTCACTGTGGCCCAGATTATGGATCCCTCTCCCTTCTTCATACCTAACTGCCTCAGCTGACTCCAGTGTTCACATCAGTCAGGACAGCTGTCCCTGTCCTCTCTTACACAAGGATGTATCTTGGAATGAGTAGAACCAACAAGCCCCAAGTGAGTGTCAGTGTCTCCTCCAGCATCTATAAAACTCTCAGCATGTCCATGGTGTCTCTGATCACAGGGGACAAAGATGCTAAGTGGGGCAGATAGAGTCAGGTAACACATCCAGTAGCAAAGCTGGAGCTACCATTTTCCCAAAGGCTCAGCAGAGATGGGACCTGCCCTATGAGGCAAGGCAGAGGTGGGCAGCCTACCTACATGCATCTAGCTTCACCCAGCCAACCTGGGGAAAGTAACTTTTGTCTTGTGAAAGAGGCTGCCTACATCCCACACTTGGGTTTGCTGAGCAGCGTCCCCTCAGGGTAAAGATTTTTCTCCAGTGTTGTTTCCTTCAGGCAAGTTGAGAGAAGTTGCAGGAACCTGTAGTTTAATCTTTTTCCTTGACATAGGACTTCTGGCATGCCAATAAATGATGGCAAATCCAATGATGTGAGCAATGATTTTGTATCCCTTTAAAGCTAATAACCTGCATCCCTGGCACACTGCTCTTATAAATGTCGCACTGGGTGTCCCTCAGTGCAAAAGCCTTGGTTCTATGAAATGTGCCTCCTTGTGGTCATGTAGATGTCTGTGTTAGATACAAGTTCTCAGCAGAGTGTTTGGCACCACCAGCCCAGGGCCTAAATGGGACTGCAATCTCTGCGGTGTCATGTCCCATCCACCCCAGTAATTTAGTACTACCCAAATGCTGGGTTTGGTCACTGTGGCCTCTCTTGATATGGGATGCACACTTTTGTGTCTGTGGCGTTCCTTACTGGGTCTCATTTTGTGACACAGGACGCAGAAGAGAGCTGGTGATCCCCCACAAGACCCTGTGAGGCGTAGACTGAGGGCTGTTGTACACCGCAGTCCTCACTGCCCGCTCCCTGCCCCGTTCACCTGCCTGTCCCGGTGGAAACAGAGTGATGAAACAGATGGACCTAGGAGGGTTGTGTACAAGCTTTGCCAGTAATCTGTCTTTCTTTCCCTCACCTCTGCTCTGAGGCAGAATCTGTTTGAGAGCATCAAGAACGAGCCGTTCTCTATACCAGAGGATGATGGGAATGATCTCACACACACTTTCTTCAACCCTAACCGTGAGGGCTGGCTCCTGAAACTAGGTAAGGGGGAGGATTCCCTTAGCTCTTCTGAACTGCGTGCCCACCAGCCTCCCACCACAAATCTCCTCCAAAAACCCACCAGCATCTCCGCTGTCCTTCCGTCCCATCTGCTGTGATGGGATGAGGCTGACACCTGCTGTTGAAACCAGCCACCTGCTCTCTCCTCCGAGCCCGCTCCTGCAGGCTCTGACTGCTCAAGAGGGGACTTAAAAAGAGATCCCTCGTGCCTCCCCATTCCCAGCCCCAGCAGAGTGAATTTAGCTCCCTTTGCATGTGTGTCCAGCATCACATCAGCAGTGAGCACCATGGATGTCTTCTTGGGGCTGACCTGCGGGGAGAGCTGGGAGGGTATGTCTGTGTGTGCGTGTTTGGAGCTTGAGGCGGGTGGGAAGGATGGCAGAGTGTGTGACTAATGGCTTTTGAACCTCACTGCCTTTAGGAGGACGTGTGAAAACCTGGAAACGCCGTTGGTTCATTCTGACTGATAACTGCCTCTACTACTTCGAATATACCACGGTAAAGGTTTAACTCCCCATTCAGAAGCTGTCCTCTGGGTGGTTCCGAGCCTCTGAGGGGCCAGAGAGGAGCAGGGGGTAGGGGGCAACTCTTCCCTTCAACTCTGTGCTCCCAGACTGAATTCAGACCTTCCTTCTCTCTCGCGCTGTTTCCTTACCTCTGGTCTGGAGGAGGAGAGAGGCTGGACGCTGCAGCTATTGCTGTGGCCTCCTGTTAACCAAGCTCCCCGTTCTGTAAATGGAGATGGTCTCCCTGGGCGTATGCTGCCCTTGTCACCCCTGCAAAAGCAGATCTCTGAGAAATCAGAGCGGCTGTAAATAGTGGCAAAAATGCAAGGAGCATGTCGGGTGTTAATTCATATTGCCTTGCTTTCAGGACAAAGAGCCTCTGGGTATTATACCCCTGGAGAACCTATCTGTACGGAAGGTGGATGATCCCAAAAAGCCAGTAAGTCTCCATTGCTCAATACTCTGCCAATGCAGGCTCTCTGGTGGTCAGAGGGAAGAGAGGGTGCAACTCCCCTCTTCTTACCTTGCTTCTCAGAGGGAAGGTACCATTCCAAACTGCTTCGTTCCTCTACCTAAAGATGATGGTATCTAAACATGATTGTATTTTACTAGGGAAGGTCTGGTGTGAATGGACACCTGTCCTTTGGTTGACTGCATTGTGTGTATGTGTGTGTAGGGGTGCAGAGATGAGTGTATACAGTTAACAATCTGCTCCTTTGGCACCAGGAGATGTGGGTTCAATTTCTCTCCCCAGGACTCTCCATTATGGGTTACAGCACATGTAGACCAACCACTGCCATGGTATTAGGAAACTTGCCTGGAAATGACACTCTTTGTCTGTGGATACCCACACATTGATGTGGCATGATCTTTGGAGAAGTGTCTTCTGTTTGTGTGGTGGCACTCAGAAGAGAGGATTATAGAATCACAGAATGATATGAAGCTGGAAGGGACCTCTGCAGATCATCTAGTCCTAACCCCCTGCCTAACCTAGTCCTAACCTGCCATTGCAGGTCCTAGGATGTTGCATCTACTTAAAAGGGGAAGAAATCTTCATAAGTGAAGCCAAGTTACAGATCCTAGGAGTTTTCTGATAACTGTTGATGCTCCACCTCTCTATAAAGCATGTTTTAGTGTTCAGCCCTTCACAGGAGGCGTCTGTTACCAAAGAGGGGTGGTCTGGAGATCTAACTTATAGGGGAGTTCTTGGGGTGGGGAAGGAAAAAGGCTGTGTTGCATTTCAGAGACATAATGCTCTCCTCCCCTTTGGAAGCTCTCTGAGACTGTCATCCATGGTTGAAGGCAGCATAGTTTCCTTGATCCATGCTATCCTCTTCTGCTGCTCCATTTTATTCCCTTTCTGACAGAATTGCTTTGAGCTCTTCAACCCCAACTGCAAAGGGCAGAAGATCAAAGCCTGCAAAACAGATGGGGATGGGAAAGTGGTTGAAGGCAAGCATCAGTCCTACAAGATCTCAGCAGCCACACCAGCAGAACGTGATGAGTGGATTGAGGCAATACGGTGAGGAGACAAGAACTGGAGGCCTCAGCTTGCCCTTGTTCAGCCCCAGGGACAAATGGTCACTCTTTGCAAGTTCAGTTAGGCTGCCTGTGCTGCTCTCCAGTGTTAAATCTCTCACTTTTGCCCTCATTTCCTCTTATTTCCAGGACCAGCATCACACAGGATCCTTTCTATGATCTGGTCTCTGCCCGTAAGAAAAAGATTGCCAGCAAAAACTGAGCCCTGACCTGTTCACTTGCAGCAGGAAGATATAGTTGTTGGACAGTTTCCCTCCCATGCTGGGCTCTTCCAGTGAAGAAATTTGGCAGT
Source organism: Pedionomus torquatus (assembly GCA_013398155.1). NCBI lineage: Eukaryota > Metazoa > Chordata > Aves > Charadriiformes > Pedionomidae > Pedionomus > Pedionomus torquatus. The sequence continues at coordinate 129,456 of VZRU01016197.1, forward strand.
ATTGGTTCCCTCTGCCTCCTGCTTGGCAGGAAGATGGCTGACAAGACAACTTACCAGATTTGCTTCTTCCCTTTGCAAACTGAAGGCAGAGGTGCTGAGTGCAATCTACTGAGGACTGTCAGAACTATGGGCATGGGGCTTCCCATGTCTGAATGTAAAGGCTTAACAGCAACTGGGTGTTGGGTTCTCCCACATAGCCCAAGGATCTGAGGGGAGTCAAGAAGGTCTTCAGGCCCTCCTGCCATCAAACCAGGTATTTTTTTATGAGGAACCATATAGATCCTCTTGGAGCAACCAAGCATGAATCAGTCAGTCGCACGGCAGAAAAGCCCTGGTGGTTTGCGTTCCACAAACAGATGTATAGTGGATGTGGAGAAGGGGCCACTGATATTTAGGACCTCACCCAGAGGCCATGGGATGGTAAGATCCGATCCTAGTGATAGGACAAGGGGTAACAGTTTTAAATTGGAAGAGGGGAGATTTAGATTAGATATCAGGAAGAAATTCTTTACTGTGAGGGTGGTGAGGCACTGGAACAGGTTGCCCAGAGAAGCTGTGGATGCCCCATCCCTGGAAGTGCTCAAGGCACTGGATGGGGCTTTGAGCAACCTGGTCTGGTGGGAGGTGTCCCTGTCAATGGCAGGGGGGTTGGAACTCGGTGATCTTTCAGGTCCCTTCCAACTCTAACCATTCTATGATTCTAAGAAGCCCTCTGCTTCTTAGACCCCTCTCTACCTCTTCCTGTAGCCATGGGGGTTGTAAACCTGCAAAGTGGCAATCCCAGGCACAAATACAGGTTGGGCAGAGAATGGCTGGAGAGCAGCCCTGAGGAGAAGGACTTGGGAGTGCTCATGGATGAGAAGCTCAACATGAGCCGGCAGTGCACGCTGGCAGCCCAGAAAGCCAGTGGTATCCTGGGCTGCATCAAAAGAAGCGTGACCAGCAGGTCATGGGCGGTGATTCTGCCTCTACTGTGTGCTTGTGAGGCCTCACCTGGAGTACTGTGTTCATCTCTGGAGTCCTCAACATGGAAGGGACATGGAACTGTTAGAATGGGTCCAGCGGAGGGCCACAAAGATGATTAGAGGGATGAAGAACNGCTTTGAGCAACCTAGTCTAGTGGGAGGTGTCCCTGCCCATGGCAGGGGGGTTGGAACTCAATGATCTTCAAGGTCCCTTCCAACTCTAACCTTTCTATGATTCTAAGTTCCTGCTCTGTAACTGAGACATAGATTTTAGAAAATTAAGTATATTGGATAGGGAAGTAACTGAGTGTAGAGAGGCTGTGGGACCAGGGAAGTGGCTCTGGGCCTTTTGCCTCTCTGTAACTGAGACTTAAGGACCAGGTCTCCCTAGGGATGAAACCCAAACACTAGCTCTCCCCCTGGCTGATTGTTCCCCAGCAAAGATTGTTTCCTTGTACCACCCCAGGGACTTGGTCTTTGAATATGAAAGACCTGCAGCCAGAAGGCATGAAAAACTGTATGTGCATAAACACCACACACACACACAGAGGGGTATTCTCATCCTCACATAGTGGTTTTGTCTGAAGTCTGGGGTTTTTTTTTTGTCTCTTGTGTAAAGAGAGAAATAAAAGTGCTTGAAAGCAAGCCCGAAGCCTGGGCTAACACAAACGTTTTAGTGATAAGGGCGGAGGATGTGAGATAAGAGTGTCATGTTCCTGTGCCTCGCAAAGCAGCCGGAGCATCACCGCAGCTCTGCACTGCACCCAAAATGCAGGCAGGGCAGCAGCAGGCAGCTGTTGGGCAGTGCAAGGAAGGAGGAGAGCAGCTAATGGCACCCAGAGGAAAGGTGCAGCGAGCTGTGACACTGAGAGCTGGGTACAGCACGCAGGCAAATACCAGCGACTTGCTAGAGGCAATTAAACCTGCGGGGTTAAAGGATGTGATAAGCTATTGTTATTTCTTTCGGGTCTCTTCTAGTAAACACTGGTGCTCTCTGAGTCTCTTGCCTGTTTTTCTTCCTGCAGAGGGCTCTATCTACCAGGCAATCTGCAGCAGAGCCAGCACAGCCTGATTATTCATTCTAGTTATTTTTGCCCAAGCCACAGGAATGTTGAATTAATTTCAAGAGGCAGGGAATGTATCTCAGAGTTGAAGCACGCGCTCACCCTGGAGAAGGAACGTGAAGGTTTTCTTCTGCTCGCGCCTGCAAATGTCTCCTGCTTTGAATCTCTTTGTCACTGATGTGACACGGACTGAGTTTGGCTGCCCACTGCTCTAGAGCACATGTGCTCACACACACTCACTCTTGCTTTGGGTTCAGTGCAGGGGAGCAGGGTCATGTCCAGAGGTGGAAGGAGAAGTCAGAATCTGGCCCTTTATCTTGGCAACATCTCTAAAACATCCAAGAGAAATATAAATACACACTTGGTAAAAGATGCCTCAGAGCCTAGGATTTGGGTGAGAAATGCCCATTCTAGTGCCTCTCAGGCTCATGCTTCATGTGACAAAAGCTGGCAAACTGTAGCCTGGAGTCTTTCTTCTACCCACAATCTGGTCTTGGGTGAGGGAATCCAGGCTAAGCCCTCCCTAGTGTTCACCTGGATCATTCCTATGACAGCAGGGTCTACCCAAGCTCTTCCCAGTCCCTCCTCATCCCAAATCCTTGCAATTCTCTTTAGGCTGGCTACATCCTTTCTCTTCCCTTCTTCCTCCAATACCCACACACTGCAGAGCAGAATTATTCTTATAGAAGGACAACTTGCAAGAGGCAAAACGATGCATGGAGTCAGGCAATCGTGTAATTTTCATCCATCGAACTAACCACAAGAGTCAGGTGGAGATGGACCAGCTTTCCTCTCTCCTAGAGACTGTGGTAGGGGAGAGAGATGGTAAGTTTGAGTTTCCATTGTCTTTCCTTAGCTCCAGAACAGAAAAACTCAATTCCAGGCTTCTTGCTATACCATGCCTCGGTCTCCTCAGTGCCATGAATGCAATGGTACCTGATATTTTCCCCTGGTAATGCAACATGTTCACTCACTGAGAGCTACTCCTGACTTTGTGCCTGCTGAATACCAGTGCATTTGGTATGGCCAGGCTGTTTCAGGACGGGTATATAAGATGACTTTCCACTCATATCCATGTGTTTAGACAGCCACATTTGGAGCCCTTGCAAATTTATGGTGGGAATGGCTCGTGTGAGTAGAACAGCACCACCAGGGAATACGTTGCTGGCCACTCACCACACATGCCCTTTTCTGAGGGGAACTGCAGCACCACATACATGAAATGCATGCAGACGGACAGGCAGACACACACAGAGCCCTTCAGGTACTAAATCTGACAGATTGCTATTTGGTAGATGTGTTCCTCTTTCCCATCATAAGGCAGCATATGTAGCTCACGCAGACATGCAGGCAGACGACTGACACGTATTCCCTGCCTGCCTAAGGACTCCTGCGCACACCCAGTAATTCATTTTCATAACAAATGTCCATCTATTTTAATAGAAGGGCTGGGAGGAGAATACTGCAGATGTGTGGAATAAACCACATCACCGCATCTTGCCTCCTCCCCTCTTCTTTCCTTCCCCCTGTCCCCTATTTATCAGCTCCTTCTTGGAAGGCTAATACATTTTAAAAATGCTTGCTAGAAATCGTTTGCAGCGACAGAGATGGAGCAGCTGTGAGGAGAGCCAGCAGTCTCGTTCAGTACAGCTTAGGTATCAAGCGAAAGATAGAGAAAAACTCTGGGAGGTGGTGGGGGGGAAGAGCAGCAGGCGAATGGAGACAGACTGGACTGAATTATGGATCCAGAGTCGATCAAAGGGCATGAGTTGAACTTGCCTTTCTCCATCGGGGGCATCGATGCCCCTGGGGATGGGAGCTGATGAGCAAATGGAAGCTTGTGAGAAGGCAAGATTCCGCACACGAGTCAGCCAGGAGTGGTCCTCGGTGGTGGTGTGGGAGCACCCATTTGACATACTGTCCATGCCTGGCAGGCCTGAAACTGCTCAGCTGTGTGTCTCACACGCTTCAGCGCAGAGGGAAAATCAAGCAGCTCTTTCCTGTTAGCCAAACTGGGTTATGTAGTGTGGGACTGACAGCCTTTCTGTGATACGCCGTGTGAGCCCTCGCACCTCGTCCCTCCACAGTAGTGCGGTCATTGCCACCAAGAGGTTTGCCACCTTGTCCCATAAAGCTGGAGGACCAGAAGGCTCCTACAAGGGCCTCAGAGGGATAGGAGCCAGACTTCATATCCTCTGGCATCAGTCATTTATATGGAAAGAGGTGCAGCCCCTCTGCATTGGAGCTGTTTTGAATACTGCAGTCAAAATTCTGGGGCCAACAAGAGCAGCTCCTCCTGTCTCCCATCTCTTTTCTTTGGTATCTGGAAACCAACTTGTTATCTGAGGATGGGGGACCCACTATAGTACATCCTCCACCTTAAAACTTTCTTTGAATATTAATTTCCCACAGGAAGTCCGGAGCACAAAGCTAGAGGGCAAGACGGCTCTCAAAAGCACCATGGCCTCTCTAGTGCACCTTGTTCTGGCTTACTTCTGTCTCCAGCCTGACAGACCACCAGTCTGGGCGGCTGGAGGAAGCCCAGGCAGACGGGGGTTCAGAACTGACCAGTGTTTCTTGGCGTGTCACTGCTGTCACATCTGCAATGGCTCTGCTCTAAGTGCCTGCGACAGAGGCGTGCAGCAGTCTCATCTTGCCACGCCATTTCCAATATTGCTGCCTTCCCACGATGAAGATGAATGTGGCCTGTCCCAGGTTATCACATTCCTCTGTGAGTGCACCTGCATACAGACATTGGCTTGCTCCTGAAGGCTGATGCTCTTGGGCTAACTGCAAGGATGCCGAGTATGGTGGGACAAGCAAGGAGTTAAAGAGGGTGGAGGAGTCCGGGTCTTCTGTGGGTAGTTGATGAAGAAGGGCTTGCAGTGACAAGAACAAGGCTTTCACCTCAGTTCCAGAGTAGGTGCGGCACCAGTGTCAGGAGCAAATAAGGTATGACATCCCTTGAACAGCCTGCAACCTTCACCACCACCACTGTGTCACACCAGCAAAAGGCACTCCACGTTGCAACAGTTCTCCTCTTCCCCTTGAAGACTAATATCACTAGACATGCCAGCCCAAAGACTTCAGAGAGAGAATGGAGGACTACCTCCATTCTTGCCAGGTGTGATGGCAAGGTGGCCATCACACCTGGGTCCTCAAGGGCATAGCATGTGGTAAAGAATCACAGAATAGTTTGGGTTGGAAGGGACCTTTAAAGGTCATCTAGTTCAACCACACTGCAATAAATAGGGACATTTTCAATTAGATCAGGTTGCTCAGAGCCCCATCAGGGAGTGGGCAAGGAGATGTGCAGGGAGGGGACCATATGCCCTGCTAGCAGAGCATGTCTTTACTCCTCGCATTGCTGAATAAGTGGGGTTATGAGTCCTTTTTTGCATGTAGTACAAACACAGATATGTTTGCCTGCGAGTGTGCTCTGTCCTGCGTACTCATAGCCACACGTATCCAAGCACATCTGCGCAGGCACAGGGACACAGCCTACATGCATCCCAGCCCAATGCCTCTCCTTGCAGAAGGGCCCTGGAAAAAGTCTGTAAGGGAAGAATGGAAGTCACAGAGGAGCAGGGAAAAGCATTTCTTGTGGGGTTGGACAGCAAACATTGTGGGGGCAGAACAGACTGCAGTGAAGTCTAGGGGCTACACTAGTGGAAACATGGTCCTTCACCTAGGGCAGAATTTGGGGAAAGTGTGTCCCTGTATTAGAGGACATTATAAAGTGAGACATTTAACAGTCCCCTCTTCCTTCTGAGAAACTAGGCTGACCTTAAAGGACCTACAGAAAAGACATTTTTTGCTGCCTCTTTAACTATGGTGGGTGTCAGCAAGGTTCCTGGGGTTGGATGAAGAGGTGGTGATTTGTGCAATTAATGTCTAATCAGTTATATGAATATTTATTGCAAGTCAGCAAGCTCCTGAGTGACAATGAAGCCCCATCTGATTGGAATCACATTCACAGGTAAACCAGAGTGTCCTTTGGGGTTCACAGACCTCACACTGGAGCAAAAGACCCTAAAGGTATAAGTATACTCCTGCACATGGGAGGCACATGTGCAACGTCCACATGGAAAATTGTATTAAATCCTTTGGGGGGGGAGGAAACACTGAGATTTTAAAATTTATTTGCTGGAGAGTGACACCTTGAAATAGTCTGATATATTAACAAACTTAACCCATGACAGAGTTTGAGCTTGTTCCTTTTTTTGGTGGCTTTTTTGGTTGGTTGTTTTTTATTTTGTTTGGGGGTTTTTTATTGATGTTGGTTTTATTTGTTTTGGTTTTGTATGCTCTCTCATTTATCTCCTGTTGAAACATGGGAGAGAAAAAAAAAAGGAGAGAAAAATAAAATCTTGCAACTGTTTGAAAAGTTATGTAACACTCAGGAATTTCTTGGAGCTTGTAATGTACCCTTCCCCAACACAGAACAAAGTGTATAGATAGCTAGTATTTTGTTCCCTCAAGAAATGCTTCTTTGGGGACTTTCTGTCATCATCAGAAATTCTCAATTTTGCCCAAATGTATGTTCCTTTCCAGAATTCTGCAGTCGCTCCCTTTACGAACTCCCCCTCCCTTTCACCCCACCTTTCTCTCTGGCTTCCCTTTCCCGTGGTGCATTTTGCCTTCCATGCTTTGCTCAGTCCTTTCCATAAACTTGCCACTGTGTCCTCTCACCTTCAATAAGTCTTCTCTTCCTTTTTCCTGATGAATGGATGTGGGATGCTGCTTTTCCTCCCCTTCTGCTCCCTGGACAGACTCAGTCTGCGTTGGAGGAGCTCTGGGAAAAACCCCTATAATGAGTGCAAAGTGAGTTGCTAAACCTGAGCCAAACTCTTCAGCTCCTGCTGCTCACCTGCAGCTTAGGTTTGTGCTGGAGGCGCTGCCAAAAGCCTGTTATTATCTAAATGAAAAAGATACACAGCCCTCTCTGAGAAGGAAGAGACACAGATAACAGTGATTTGCCTGTTGCCTGCTGCCTTCTGACTGGGAAAAACACCCCAAATTCCAGCAGGGCTTCCAGGACCAGTCCTCAGTGGAGGGGAAAGGGACAGAGACAGCTCTACACAGTGAAGACCACATTTCCATTTTCTGCACAGGTAGGATCTGTGGCTTTTGGTGGGAGGGTGAGAGAAAATACTCTGAATTTGTGCGACAGCTATACCCTTCCTCTCATGTGATTATGCTTGGCCTTGAGCCAATACAAAAATTTCAAAAATGTGAGTCAATAATAAGCCTGGAACAATCAGCAAGGTATCAGAGGAGGGAAGAGAAGGGAGGGTTGGCAAAACTGAAATTATCATCATAGTGTACAAGGTCTCTATTCTGCAGAGCTTTGCTTTCCTTGCTTCAGCCCTCAGCTTGCCTCACCATTTGCACCACGGCACTGCACTCTGGAGCTATGATTTCAATAACCAGGAGTTGATGTGATGGCCTCGTTTCCAGAAGGCATTCAGCAAGAGAAACTGTGCTTCACACAGAGAGAGGCTAGAGGGACTTCAAGAGAGGCAGTAAGAAAGGGCAGGGGGGAGCAAACAGCTCAGGGCCATGTGATGTGGGGAAAAAGTGCACTCAGAGGTTCCTGGAAATCCCAGCTGACCCTAAACCCCAGGCGTGCACAGCTTCACCTCACACAACTTGGTGTCCCTCCAGTGATGCCCTTACTCTGCTGCAGTTAAATTTATGTAATGCTAGATAACACATTGGTGTGTGTAGGCAACGAGCAACAAGTGGTGTTCCTCAACAGTTGGTACTGGGACCGATATTAATGAAAATATTTAATATCTTCATTAATGACAGTGGGATTGAGTGCACCCTCAGTAAGTTTCAGATGACACTGAGCTGTGTGGTGCAGTTGACACTAGTGGGAGGGAATGTCATCTAGAGGGACCTTGAACATCATGAAGTTCAACAACGCCATGTGCAAGGTCCTGTGCCTTGTGCCTTGCACTTGTGCCTTGCAAGTTGGGGTAATTCCCAATATCAGTACAGACTGGATGATGAATGGATTGAGAGCTGCGCTGCAGAGAAGGATTTGGGCATCCTGGTGGATGAAAAGTTGAGAAACCCAGTCATATCCTGGGCTGCATCAAAAGAAGTATGGTCAGCAGGTTGAGGGAGGTGATTCTGCCCCTCTGCTCTGCTCCTGTAAGACCCCACCTAGAGTACTGCATCCAGCTCTGGGCTCCCTAACATAAAACAGATATGGACCTGTTGGGACAGAGCCAGAAGAAAACCGTGAAAATGATCGGAAGGCTGGAGCACATCTCCTATGAAGAAAGGCTGGGAGAGTTTTGAGGTTCAGCCTGGAGAAGAGAAAGCTCCAGGTAGACCTTATAGCAGCCTTCCAATATATAAAGAGGATTTATAAGAAAGATGGAAAAAGTCTTTTTGCCAGTGCCTATAATGACAGGACAAGGGACAGCAGTTTTACACTGAGAGAGGGTAGATTTAGACTGGAGGTAAGGAAGAAATTTATTATTATGAGGGTGGTGAGACACTGACACAGGTTGCCTGGTGAAGTTGTGAGTGCTCCATCATTGGAAATGTTCAAAGTCAGGTTGGAGGGGGCTTTGAGCAACCTGATCTAGTGAAAGACATCCTTGGCAGGGGAGTTGGACAAGATGACCATTAAAGGTCCCAAACCCATTCTACANTGAAGTTGTGAGTGCTCTATCATTGAAAGTGTTCAAAGTCAGGTTGGAGGGGGCTTTGAGCAACCTGATCTAGTGAAAGACATCCTTGGCAGGGGAGTTGGACAAGATGACCATTAAAGGTCCCAAACCCATTCTACACTTCTATGAATACATGCGCTCACACACACATTCCTTTTCCGCTACGTCCTATACCCATTTACTATTTGACCACATCTCATCTTTCCCAAGCTAAACCAAAATATCACCAGCTTTCCCAAGCATAAGACTGGACTTCCAAAAATATCACAAGATCTTATCTGAATATCCAATGGAACCTTGCCTAGTTATATTTTGAGGCTATTTTGTTGCTCTGGAGAAGAGAAAGAAACTTGCTTCCCTCCTTCATTTTTGTATTTGGTATGAGAATTGAAACTGTCATTTGATTCCCCCAACTCCAGGTGCAGTGGCTTTAATAAAGTTATTAAATATCATGATGCTTAGGTTAAAATGGGGAGAGTTTGCATCATTTCCATGCACTACTTTCATTAGACACCTCTACTCCTGCTGTAAGACATGCTCTTATACTCACATCTTCTCTCAAATGTATTCCTTCCCTATATTTCCCAGCACCTGACAAAAATATCTATGCAGCTCTGCCTAGACCTTTGCAATTGCACACACAAAATATCTGTTCTGTTTTATTTTTTTTTAATGAAAGGCCAGTGTTTATCTTGCCACAGGGCAAGATGCAGTCTCTTCCCAGCTTTCCCACAGACGCCTCCATGATTTCCAGCTTTGCTACAGACTCCTCCATGATACTTCCTCATGCCTGTTTCCCAAATTCCTCAAGGAAGCAGATGTAGCATGTACCCTGAGGAAAATCAAGAACTCAGAAAGTGTTAGAAAGTGTTCAGCATGTTGCTAAAAGATGCCTCATCATTCAGTCTCATTAGGAGAAAGCAAGGCTACCATTTGCATGTCAAATCCTTACACTTGCACAGCCCACAGCTCAACCCACTTCTAAAAAGCCTCCAGCCCTGTACTGTGGGATACTAACCCAGCTACATTTGTGTGCTGTGGGCAACTCTCCCTGCTCCAAAGCCAGGTGCTTTGGCCTGAGCAGCCAACACCCGGAGCTGCAGGTGAAATCGTGGGGCTCTGGTAACCCTCAGCAAACCCATGGGGTCTTTGCTGTGGGGAGGGAAAGAGAAGATGAAAGCCTCTGTCCTCCAGTCAGGTTTGGGAGCTGCTGCATGTTTTCTCTTCCCTCCCCAGAGCAGGCAGGCTGCTCCTGTGAGCTGGGAATTGCTAAGAGATTGAAAACCTGTTGCTGTGAATTTCAGAAATGCCTGGCAGGGGCAGCTGGAGCAGCGAAGGGTTCAGTGCATTAAACTCGCCATAGTAAAGCCATAATGGGATTTTACATGCTGCTGCCACCAGAATACCCAAACCAGCTCGGTGTCTCGCTTCATCAGCCACGTTCACAATACCTCCTTCTTGCTCCAGTCCTTCTCCCCCTACCTGCAGTGTGTTTCCCAGCCCTAAGCCTTCAGAGGAACATTTATCTGTGAAGGAGGAAGGAGAACTTTTAACCTTTGGGCCCACCCAAGTCTCACAGGCTTGTTGGTTTATTCCTCTGCTCCTTTTAGAATAAGCATCATTTATAGGGGGGAATACGTCAGTGATGAAGGGGAGAGGGCAGACTCGATTCTGGGGAAGAAGGAACAAGAAAGTGAATTTTTGGGAAGGTGGGTTAGATGTATGTGGAAAGAGGCAAGTCAAATGGCAAATGGGACATGAAGGAAAGCATGGAGGAGAACTGGGAGGAGGCATGCTCCAAGGAAAGTGCTGGGAATGGCATGAGGGGGGAATGTTTTCAGAATAAGGAGAGCGTGGACAGCGGTCCAGGAGGATGCCTACTTGGGAGATGGGACTGTGAGAGGGCAGACACTGGGTCTGTGGCCAGGGGAGAGCAGAGGGGTGTGTGCTTGCATTTAGACGGGATATCTGCACTGTTTCCCATAGGGTAAATTCCTCTTAGAAAAAAACACTTTGTAATCAGGAAGCTGGGATTTGCTCTGCTGGATCTGCCTCTCTGCAAATCATTTAAGAGAGTTCATCTTGTTAAATTATCTGCCCTGGAGGAGGTGAGGAGGTCAAATGCTTTCTGGGGGATAGATACTTAGCAAAGCTGGTTCCTTAGCATTGCAGAAATCCAAATCCCCATGCCTCCTTTCCCCGTTCAAGGTGTAATACCTAGAAGGAAGAAAACAAGATGAGAAATAAGTGTTGATGTGAGAGTAAACCCTCCTTCCATCTTTCACAGGACTCCAAGTCTGTGTACTATGACCCTAGGCTGATTGTGCTACCTGCCCGGCTCTGCAGCTGCCTGGAAGGGGTGAGGGCAGGAAAAGCTCCCTCCCAAACCCCGTGGCCGGGTTAATTCACAGCCGTCCAAAACTACTGGTAGGGTGCAACAGGGGGAACACGTGAAGGGCAAAGGTCTGAGATCCTTATGCATCAGGGAGGAAAGAGGTGGTGCCAGGGCTTGCACAGCAGAGAAGAAACCTGATTAGTGTATCTGTTCGTGCGTTACTCTCTCAGTGTGTTTTGGATCAGGAGTTCTTCACCTCAGACACTGCAGCTGTCTCTGTCCCACAGAGCTGACTGGGGTGGAGCTCAAGGGTTGGGGAACCTGCTTAGACCTGGAGTATCAGCCTGCTGGGAGACCAGAATTGAAAGGAAGAGAATGGACAAGATTCGGACTGAAAGAGAAGATTAGCAAGGAGGAACAAATGAAGGAAAAAGTGAGAAGAAAGAAGGCAGATCCAACTGCCAGAGAGAGGCACCAGGGCAACCTGTGTTCATATTTATTTAGCAGTGTTGCTGTAGGCTTGCTCTTTGCCTGATTATTTTAGCCTGAACATGTATTGGCCACTCATGAGAGCAAAGAACATGAGGTAGCACGAAACCACGTCATTATCAAGAGAAGTTTTGACTACCAAGGCCTAGCAGCCCCTTCAGAAACTCTCTTAAAGGCAAGAAGGATTTTTCACTCCCTTACCTCTCGAGCACCTGAAGGCCAGGACTTCACCTTGAATTAGAAGGAAATGAATTTACTTGTGGAGAGCTGAGCTCCAGACCTCCCTGCGGGTTTGCTATTTTAGCTTTATTTTTTCCTTATGTTGCCAATATAAAATGGGACCTGGAGTAACTCTTTCGCTGATGGTTTACCTCACCTGCTGAGCTGCAACCTCTTTGGGATAAGGCAGTTACTACAACTGCACAGTTCCTGCATGAAATGACTCTGTTATTCTTGTTGGGGCTATAGGAAATAACCATAATACACATAACTGAGAGGGTAGACTGCAGACTCAAAGATAACTTCTTCATCATAAGCACAATCAAAATTTGGTTCACTTTCTGGAGAATATGACTCCTACCTATGCATAATTTTCTTCCTAATTCTCCCTTGCTTTGCCACTCTTCTGAGACTTTGCCCACTCTCTCTTTTCCATAATTGTTCCTTAACTCTCTCCTGAGCTCCTCAGTGGGTTTGCGCCTGGCTGCCTCTTGGCCAGCATGGCTTCTCCTTCATTGCAATGAAGAGGTAGGCAGGGAAGAGGTAGGATGGAACTGTCAGGCTGCCCCTGGGAAACCTCCCTGCCACATTGGTTTGGTTTATCTGCCATCAAGAGGCACACCCCAAAAGCCCACCTGACCCCAGGGCTTGACTGTCTTGACAGAGTCAGAGGAAGTCTCCCTTTCTCTCCAGCCTGGTCAACCCAAAATATAAGCCTGAGTGAAAGTGCAAAAGATGGGGATTAAAGTACGGGAAGATTTGTCAGTGTAATTAGGAATGTTTAGGGTGACCACCTCTGACACGGTGGGCATTAGCACCAGGAAGATATGGGGCTTTTCTGTGCATGCTGCTCCTTTCTAGCCCAAAGGAAGCCAGGAAGGTATCTAACGGCTTGCTCTTCAGCTGTAAGTAAGTTTGCAATGAAAACCGCATTGCTTGGGTCAGTGACAGCTTTGACTGGCCAGAGCCCCAGGGGCAATGCTCCCTGGCTGGCTGCGTAACAAGAGCATCCGTCTCCCGTGCTGGCAGCGTGGCAGTCAGCCACTTGGCGAGAAGATGGATCAAATCGTAACACAGCCAAGGAAAACCTGTGAGGGAGAGGGAGTCCAACTCTGCCAGGCCAGGCTGTGGCTGCTTAGCAGTAGAAGGACAAAACTCAGTTGGTCTTTTCTTTCGCAGCCTGGAGGGTGAGGCTTGGGTATGCATAGATCGGGCTGAAACCTAGTGTTGCTATGAGCAGGGAAGGTTGGGGCATCATACTTAATTCTCTCTCAGCACCCAAATCAGACACTAGTTGTCATCACTGCTGTGCCAAAAAAAAACAACAAAAAAACCACCACAGATACTGGGGGACAGCAGATTGAGGAGGAGAAGGGGTGGGACTAGCAAAGAGTACATTGCTCCACCTCTCTCTGGATGCTCTTTTCTTTCCCTTTTTCTGTTTGATGCCATATGTGCAATGGTTTTCCATCTGCCCAGTGAGGAAAGGCAGATGAATGCCTTCCTTTCACCACCTCTCCACTGAGGGTCTCCAAGGGCGGGGGAATGGCATTATCTCATTTGCCAGTGCTGTGCCACAAAGGAGAGAGGCAAGTCATACCTGATTAAGGAGAGTACTGCCTCCAGGACAGGCTGCAAAGACCCAGCCCACAGGACTCCATCCAACAGCCAGTGCCTCCTGCCACATCTCTACCTCACTCTGCTCCTTGGGGCAGGGGGAGATGACTCCATACCCAAGCTTCTTCCTTCCCTTTGAGGGATGGACATCTCCCTTTATTCTCAAGGACGAAGTACTGTTGGGCATTGAGGAGGAGAGTGGGTCTATGTGGGTGTTAGAGAATGGCTTCCCACCTAGAAACAGGCATGCTCTTAGCAAACATCACTGCACAGAATTGTCATCATGAGATGCGGAGTCACAGGATTAAGCTCCCTGACAAGACGAAAAGGCAACCCCATACTCAGCACGTACAGTCTGTTGGCCCTAATTTCTCCTCTGCTCTGGGCTCTGTGTGCCAGGATGAGATGCATCAGGAAAGGTACCATTTTGCTAAATCTTGAAGCTGACACTTTTAATATCCATTAGTGTTGCTACTCTGCCAGAGAGCATTAGCTGAGATACACAGACTGTTACCTTCCTATCCTTAGCCCCAGCCCCTACCATCCCTGCTGTTGTCTCCCCAGCCCCTACTATCCCTCCTTTTGTCTCCCCAGCCCAGCCTGACTACCGTTCCTGCTATCAACAACATCATTTACCCCAGCTTTTCTTCAAACCTTCCCTCTTCAACAAATCTGACATTGCCATCTTTCACTCAGCTCCTTTTCAAGGATTTTTGTATCTTGAGGACAGTGTCTCTCCACACAATGTATGCGGACCCACACCCCGAGACATACCTAGCAAAGGACAGAAGGCAAGACTTACTTTCTTCTGCCTCCAAGAAAAAGATGTGAAGTGCTAAGTGGAGCAAAGGAAGGAGAGAGTTTGAAATACAGATTCTGGCATTCCCTCTTGGCTGCATTGCAGGGGTCAGCAAAATCCTCTGCCAAGATTTGTTTTTGAGGCACTGTGCAAATGAGTTGTCAAAGCCATCCCTTTCATCCCTTCACTAGCTTGGACTACTGAGCATCCAAAAGCAGGATGGTTGGTGCTCCTCTGCAGGGGATGAATAGAGGTGAGGAAAGTGAGTGGGATTTGCTCTGATGTTTGCAAGCAGGTTAGAAGATGGTTATGGCCCTCTATGTGTTGGTCAAGTTGCCATAGACTCAACGTGCTGCTTGCCAAATCCAAGGGACTTGAAAGAGCTTATACTCAGATAGTTAAACTCTACTCTCCTCTATCCAAACTGACCTTGGGCACTGGATTTCTCTCAAACCGGGCATGAACCTCATATAGCAGATTGCTGATTTGCACAAGCCATAGCCATGTTCAGGAGTGGGCTAACAATTGCAGTGTGGACAGCCTGAGAATAGTGCTCAGACTATCATGGATGTGCCATTCAGTAGAGAAGTAGCCCCATAGGGCTGTGCCCATGGGCCTTCGGAGTTTTCTTGACATTGAAGAGGCTTTGGGAAAAAGGAAGGGAAAGGGAGGGGAGGGAAGGGGAAGGGAAGGAAAGGGAGGGGAGGGAAGCCAACCATATCTTGGGATGCATCAAAAGAAGCTTGGCCAGCAGGTCAAGGGAGGTAATTCTCCCTCTTCGCTTTTGTGAGACCCCACCCGGAATACTGAAATATGGAGCTCCCAACACAAGAAGGTTATGGACTGTTGGAGCGAGTCAAGAGGAGGGCCATGAAGATGATCAGAGGGCTGGAGAACCTCTCTTACGAAGACAGGCAGAGAGAGTTGGGTTTGTTTGGCCTGGAGAAGAGAAGGCTCTGGGGAGACCTTATAGCAGCCTTCCAGTATCTGAAGGGGGCCTACAGGAGAGAGGGCGAGGGACTATTTATCAGGGAGTGTAATGACAGGACAAGGAGTAATGGTTTGAAATGGAAAGAGGGTTGATTTAGGTTAGATATTAGGAAGAAATTCTTAACTCTGAGGGTGGTGAGACATCAGAACAGGTTGCCCAGAGAAGTTGTGGATGCCCCATCCCTGGAAGTGCTGAAGGCCAGGCTGGATGGGGCTTTGAGCAACCTGCTCTAGTGGGAGGTGTCCCTGCCCATGGCAGGGGGGTTGGAACTCAGTGATCTCTAAGATCCCCTTTCAAACCCAAATCATTCTATGATTGTGTGAAGGACAAGCAGGAGAAGTGCTTTCTGCAAAGGACTTTCTGGGGAGATAATTTTAAATGACTCAGGCAAAGAAAGGGAATGATTTTAGGAGAAGTGCAGCTCATTCTATGCTTTTTCACCATGCAGCTGTCACACATTTGAGACATGAGGAAAATTATACCAGGATTTCCATTTTGACTGGGTAACTATGAGCACCAATGCACGTGTGCAACCAAGAAATGGCAAACACACTACAGACTCATGTACCTTCACCCACAGTCATTTTGATCTACCTCCTAGTCTTGATATCGGGATCCATCTTCATTTCCCCTCCCACCCATAAATGATCAAAGGAAAACAAGGCAATACTTACCCACTATACAAAGCAAGCCAAGATCAGCGCAGTACACAACAGTCATTATGTTACCTCAGTGAGGAAGTATTGGGAAACATGTTTGTGGGCATGTGCTTAATGACAGAGTAAGGAATTAGTGGGAGTACAGTACCAGGTACTTAGATTTGTTTATGTTCATAAAGAATAAATACCCACCTGTTTGCAGTAAAGCAATTATAAACTTGTTTCTTCTCACTCTGTAATACTGACAGTTTTCTTTCCTATTTTCAGGTTATACTGTCCTCACCAGACAGGTAAGAGTGGCAAATATGTATTTTTTATGCCTGGAAATAAAGATGAATGACAATTGTCAGGAAGCAACAAGAGCAAGACCACTGCGTGAAAAATTATGAGTCAGAAGCCACGAGCAACTCATGCATGGGCAGGGTAGTGACACCACAGGCTGGGGTGAGACACTACACTATCTGTGCAGGCATAGCAATTAGCAACAAGGTCTATTAACCAACTTAGGTAAACCAAGGGGATGCAATAGATCTCAAACACATTCAGGAACAACACAGCTACAACACACCAAAAGAAGACAGGTGCCTTTGCCTGAGTGTGAATAAACCTCTAGGGCCCTGGGTGGAGGATTTGTGGGTGGAAGCCTCAGGTGGGACTGGTCAAGGCAGCAAAGACTCATTAGTGCAGTCAGGGCCTTGACAGTAGTTAATGCCACTGAATGCCATGGTCTGATTGCATTGGCTGCTGCAGCTGGAACTGGGATGGGGTGAAGGGGAGGGATGGCTATACAGTTATATTCTAGTGTGTGACTATGATGAAGCAGTTTGTATGCGCACCATCTATCATCCTACTGGTATGAAGCTGCATGGCAACTGAATCCGAAGAAAAAACAACACAGCTAACTAGAGCTGCTTTCACCTATTCACCCAGTAACCTGATCTGGTCTCAAAAGCACAGGTGAGTTACTTTTACCTTTGCTATTGCTCCAGTTTAGGTAAATTAATGATGGGAAAATTTTTTCAGAAAGAAGAGGCTTAGCCTGATGTTTGTTTAATTTCTTGGTCTCCGAACTGTTGTATTTGACTGAGTTTGAATCAAAGTGGCTGTCAGCCACTATACCTGGCGAAGTAGCAGAATGCACAAATATGCTTGAGTGACCCCAATTTAGAAAGATGCTGGACAGATTGTTAAAGAGTTTGTAACTATTCTACGAAGTGGAAAAAACAGATTGTTTTTTCTTGAAGGTGGAGAGACTCTCTCCGAGGCCTACTTTAGTAGGATATGCTAAGGAGCCTCTCACAGTGAGGAGGAGAGGAAATAAAAATTTTCTTCCTGCTGACAGGTGATATCATCTCATTGTCCCTGTGCAGAGAAAAGGTAAAAGAATGATGAAAAAAAACCCAACAAAAAAAACACCACAGCAAAGAAATCAATAGGTGTTAAGGTATAGAGGCATACACAGAAGTCTGAAAGGACCATAGATGCTGGAGAAGAATTGTTTGGAAACTTGAATGAAGGAAATAAGTGTTCATCAAAGCACCTAGATAGACAAAGTTTTTAAAAGCTGTTACTGTGTAAAAATAATTCCATAGTAAAGCATAGGTGTGAAAAGTCATTATCTCACACAGATCTCTTGGTAGAACAAATAGTGCTTTGGCAACTCCATCCCAGCAGCAATACAATGGCAACTCTACGCTACCTCTTGTGATGAATGCTACTCCTGCTTTCTGGATGAGGCTGGGACTAAGACCCTACCAGTCACCCACACCATAAAGTTCCTCTCAGCATAGATTTTGCTTTGGCTTCCCTGCTTTAGACCCACTTGAACCATACCTCTAGTTACTATCTTTATGCCTTTTCTAGTGGCTTTTATCCTCCTTATGGGATGTAATGGATTCCCACAAACAAGACTCTTAGCCGTGGTCTTTGCTGTATGAAGTACTTGAAACCTCAGTTTTCTTAAAACATAAGAAATTGCAATTTGATGTGTCCATTTTACCCTGTCTCTTGTTTTTCAAGGCAGAATCTGGCTATTCAGCTTAGGAGAATGAAGTAGTATGTTCAATGTCTCCTATCAACATAGTGTTCAGGCACCAATCAGAAAAATCCCTGGGACTGCAAAAAGCCTGGAACTGCTTCTGGATATAGATATTCTCAACTACCCAGGAACTGGCCAGAAATTTTCCTCTCCCAAGCCACTAACTTGGCCAAGAACATTATATAAGATCAGACTGGGAGGACAGAGTAGGATGGCAGTAGAGCGAGGGCTGCTGCTGTCTGGTCTCTTTGTCACCTTGTCTTGTCCTCGGTATTGAGATTTTTGTGAGATAATCTCACTGTCTATGATTGTTCTCTTCTTTCATTCCATCCCTTATAATGGCACTCTTCAGATAGCTTTTGATGGGGAGGTTAGGAGGAAGAATGGTTGGGTCTAGATTGCTGGAGGTTACTTGAGAGTGGCATGCCCTGTTGCCTACAAGCCAAAATCTGTTGGATTTTGGATCTCTGATCTGTTGGATTTGTTGGATCTCTGATAGCTGAGAGATGTCTGGATACAATAATATCAAGAGTGTGAGCAAATGACACGAGGAAGGAGGAGCCAGGAAGAGTTGTGAGGCCCATCAGACCCCTGTGATAATAGTGGGTGGGATCAGGGGGTCAAAATGGGACCAGGTGAATATAGGCAAGAAGGGATCTAGGACTTCAACTGAAAAAAATAAAGACCAGCAAAAGCACTAGCCTGCAAGGCCATTTCAGTGGGCATGCCATGCAAATTGCAGAACAAGGGAGATCTCCAGAACGAGGCACACCACCAAGTGTCCCATTCCTATTTAGGCATCTAAATTCCTATTGACTGCAAGGGACTGTAAGTGTGAATACCAGAGCCATTGTCGTTCCCTCACTGTGGTTTGCAAGGGCCAGATTAACACAGAGACAGACAAAATGAATGAATTAAGCAGCTCTGAATTAATCTCCAGTTTTAGCAACATGTTCCTTTTGTGTTCAGGAAGGATTAGACAGACAGCACCTCAGTGCTGACCTCTAAGCTCTACCTGCTGCTACTCCAGGCAGCCCAAGTCTGATTTGCTTTGGATTTGAAGCAACTGCTGTCAATAATACAAACCTCAAGAGGTGAGTAACAGGCCTCCTCATGAGATCTTATTTTTTTTTCCCCCAGCCACCCCATCTGCTCCTGAAGCTTCAAATCCAAAGAAGGAATGAGTAATTTTTTTCTAATGATTGAAAGAAGGCAGATAAGAGGTAGGTCTTCAAATTAAGAATCCAAAACTTGATTGCAGCTCTTATCATATTTTTCCATTTCCCCCCCTTCTCCCCAACAGAAAATAAATTGCTTCAATAAATTACGTCTTTAATCTGCATAGGGGACCAGCAGGCTGGGCTCTCATTTAATATGTTCTATTGCAAGATAATCAACCCCTTCCTCTCACTGCGTGGAGCAAACTAATAGATTTTAAACAATTCCATTATTTGATGATTTCTCTCATTATTAATACAAATTGCCTCCACTCACTTTCAATTAGAGCATTTTTATTTTCTAATAAAACCCAATCAGGTTCTCTCAAATACCACCTAAACATGGGGAGATTACCGCGCTTTCCATTTGAACAAAGAACACATCACAGAAGCATACCTCGCTTCCCTCTGTTTTTCATTACTTTCATTCTTCTAAACTCTTCAATTTTCCTCTCTTCTCTCTGTTAGAAGAACCCACTCATTTTCTTCCCCTACTGCTTTCTCATAAACCTAATTCTATGTCCCTACCTCTGGCGATGAAGACAGTGAGCCCCCTCCTCCTCGTTACACTATTGATTTGTGCTCTCTTCTGTTATTCTGTCTGCATTCCCAAGAGCGACACAGCTCACAACTGGTACAGATCCCCTCTCCAAGGCCTTCTTTCTCTGTCCTGGCACATGAAAATTAGGAACTCTGCTAATCATCAAGTGAAGGTTGCCTCTGTCCCTATGGCAGATTTACGTGCAACTCCAGTTCCATGCCTAGGTGCTTTGTTTGCGATGCTGCCATGCAAAGGTACCTCCACTCTGAAAGCAGAGCTTCTGTGGTCATTCAAAGCGGAGGGAGTACCTAACCTGGCACCACTTGAAGCAAGGGTTGTGGGAGATTCTGTGGATGCATGTTGATCGTGCCCAATTGCCTGCTCTCCCGCATGGACTCTTGGCTGGACACCTTCTCTCTGGAGGTTTTCACTCACCTTTTTGAGTTGTTAACCAGGGAGGTTAGTCCAGCCTTGACCATTGATGCGCTACACTTATTTCTTTGTTGTGTGTCTCCAGCAGCACCAAGAGACTTCTGTTCAAAGGAGGAGGAGCTGAGTGCATGCAATAATATCCCCATCCAAAAGTCTGGGACCCTGGGGGTAGCCGATGGAGAGGCAGTATTGGCCTGCTTCCCAGGTCTATGACAGAGCTAGTATCTCCAAAATCCCACAGGGCTGTGATGCTTCCCAATCTGAAGGTCTTAGTTGTTGGGTTTTTTGTTGAGGCTGGGGGTTGTGGTGTTTGGGGGTTTTGGGTGGAGAGGGAGCATGCTGTGTAAAGGCCCTGAGTCACACACACAAAAAAAAGACCATTGAGGTGTTTGTGTGAAAGAAGTTTGAGAACGTGCACAAGGACATGATGACACATAAAAAATATAAGAATGGCTATCTCGGGACAGATCAAGGCTGTAGAATCTAGTCCTAAGGAAGGAATGCTTAAAACCATGTAAATATAAAATATTAGCCCCAAAATGGAGGGCCATCTTTTCAGAGGACACCGGTTGTTGTCCAAAGCAGCACCAACTCTCTTACTGCTACTGATTAAGTGCATTTCCTAAATCATGCTACTTTAGAGCAGACAGGGGTGGCATTCAACTCACCTTTTAATTCAGCTGCTGCTGGGGTGGGACTTGATGCCCTTTTTGCTTCTGCAGTGCAGAAGAAAGAGAGGGGAATGAAGATTCCCGAAGTTCAGCTCAGCAGGGAGGATGTCTGCACTTCCAGCTAGGAATGGTCTGGACACCCCTGTTCTATTTAATGCCGTTGTAGCAGTTTAGCTTTCAGAAGGGAGCACCACTGAATCCAACCCAACAGCTGGACGAGAGTGAGTGTGGGTGAGGCCACACTCACGCCCAGCATGCCCAGCATGCTAACAGCTGTCCCTGCGTGTCAATACCTGGATGACTCCCACCAGCCTCATACGGTTACCAAAGGAGTCCCAGCTGCCATTCCCAGGAGAGAGTTATACAAACAGGCCATAGATTTCTTACTAAACCCCATTTTTGTTACTGCTGCTGCCTGTCCTGAGAGGTAGGACAGTGGATGTTGTCAGCTGCTATGGCAACCCTGCCTTCTCTGGCAAGGAGCAAGGAAGGATGAGAGTGAGGGCAAGGGTGAGAAAGCACGTGGGAGCAAATCTCCATGGCCTGCTTCAAGATAATCAATAGCCAGAGGTCATTAGCCTTCATCATCATTGCAGTGTGACTGGGGCTTCAGGCATTGCATGGCTGAGTATCAGGAGGGGGAGACTGCTATGGGATGAAGTGGAATAAGGACAGGAAAGCTGGGTTCCTGCACATTGATGGGCTGGCCATAAACTCCACATGCATGGGCTTCAGCCCCCACTTCACTTCAGCCACATCACCCACAGCACGTGCCACACAGCACCCCCCTCCCACTGGCTCGCACCTCCACTTCGCCTCTCCCAGCCTGGTGGGCGGCACACTGCTGTTGCCCACCTACATATGTTCTCCACGAGCGTCATTTCACTGCTTCTCCTTGACATGCACAAACATACGCTTGTGCTCCTGCCTGCAGGCAGGTTTGCAACACTGACCAGCCCCGCCACGCACAGCCCTGCAGCTGTGGAGATGTAAACCCTGTTTACAGGATGCATCAGGATGTTATCCTGATGTAAACCCCACTCTGTGCCTGTCTTCCTAGACCTCCAGAGGCACACAAATACACCTAAAATGCACACAAAAAAAGCACAGCCCCCCACACACACGCACATTCCCAGGCTTGGCCTCTGCCGTGTATGTTTGCATACACTGCCACAGCCAACTTTCCTCTTCCCCTCCCGAGCAAATTTGCTCAAAGCAACTAAGTTCCTCAGCATACACACATCCTCCCCTACGCCCCGATACTCCCTCCTGCCACGCCAGCCAGCGCCAGCCACCCACGCAAAAACACAGGCATGCAGATCGAGAGCGACGGCAGAGCCCTCAGTGAGCTGCTGGAGCAGAACAGATGGCTTAGCAACCAAAAAAACAGTCATTCGCTCCACAAGTTTCTTCCTCAATGTTCTGTTTGTTTGCAGAACACGTTCGTCACCAGAATAAAATCCAGGCAAGATGGGCTGATATAAACACCCTAGCCTTGATCCCACGAGGTGTGAAGTCCCACCTGTTTTTGGCACCCTTTTTTTTGCACCCTTTTTTTCACAGATCCCAACTAACTCTTCTTGAGGCATCCCCCTCCCCTTTCCCACTTGCAAATCTGCCCCACACACACCCTTCTTGGCATACAAGGAGATTAATTTAATCTTCTTTGGGAGACAATACCCCCACAAGTTGTCTCCTTCTTGTCCTCAGCTGGCAGGCATCTTCCATACTATCCAGTGCTCATTATTCCGTTTCAAGTGTTTACTTGAAATGGGACCCAAACAAGTACTTTGTCTCTCATCTTGTGCTGGAGGCACCTCCCTCAAAAGCATTTGCTAAAGGTTTGAGGGAGCAGCAAGGTGGATGGGGAAACTTATCAGGCAGCACATGCTGCTAAAAGGAAGGGTTGAGGCTATGTTGCAGCTTCTTCTCCCCTACAGTCAATTCCTGACTGGGATTTGGGACAGCAGATGATGCATCCGAGTGAGGAGAAACTGTCTCTTGCAGGAAGGAGGGAAGCTGTCATAACATTTTAATGCCCTGCATCACAGCCAAGTGGGAACTATACATATCCTCAAACACGCAGGTCAATTATCAGGGCTGTCTTCATCCAGGATGTATAGCAAGAGAAGGAAGAGTCTTAAACCCTGCCATGCCACAGCTCTCTGCCTTCTGGGAGTTGGGGGCTCCTTATTCCTGCCATACATCAGCAACTGAGTGGTCCTGTCCATCACCAGAGGCTTCTGGGTCAAGCTGAGTTGCAGTAGGAGGTAGGTTCTAAATTCCCTCTAGTGATTTATCTGGAACAGGGCCTCACAGACCCACTCCCCCCACAACTTCATCAAAAGCCAGTGCTGGGCACTCAAGATGCAGGGTCCTTCCTCTCCTGCCAGCTGAAACCAGGCTATTTATACAAGCAAGCCAATTAACAGCTCTCATGTTCATTCCAGCATTGACACTTAATGATGATGCCTCCTGGGAGAACTCACCAGATGCATGCAGTGGGAGAGGAAAAGCCTCAGGAAGGCAAACAGCTGGCTCCAGTGCAGTAGGAGGAGAGGGGAGCTGGGTTTGGATGGGGTCAATCTATGCTTTCTGGACAAATTGTCTCAAACCTTGCCTCCCCTCCTCTTAAATGGGAATCTCTGCCCTCTCAATGTTCTCCGCTGTGGGGGAACTGCACAACTCTGTTTCATCACTGAGGATGGGCCCCAAAGTCTCAGAGTGCAGCCAATTAAGAGCCATGCTGTGCACAAGCTGCCTTTGTATTTCTAGCAGTGACGGGGCAGTGCCATCCCCACACGCCATCTCTCCCTATTCCCCTCCCTGGGAAAAAAAGAAAAGATAAAAAGCTTCTGAGAGATGAAAAAGAATTTTTGAAAAGAAAGGCTAGATGAAGAGGTAATTGACAAACACAGTCAGCATGAGGAGAGGCAGGGAGAGGGATGGGAAGTCGGTGGGGAAAGAGAGACAAAGAGTTGTGTCAATATTTCATGAGGAGGAAGTGCTCCTGTTACCTTGAGGCTTGTGTTCTTGGCCAGGACAGCAGGAAGGGGAGGGTGTCAGAGCACAGCTTGCATCATCTTGAAAATGTGGTCCAGGCAGGCAGAGAGTGTGATGAGATGGGGATCTGGGCAAAGGAGGGATGAAAAGGTTGAAAAGAGAAACCGCTCCTTTCTGGGAGATGAATGAGGGCTAAGGAGCGCAAAGGACAGAAGGTAGGATCACTTAACCCTAAAGAGAAGTTGTGCTCCCACATGATTAAGCCAGATCATGCTTAGTTCAGACTAAACCATCTTTGTTGTACTTAGGGGATCATAGTTACAGTCCCACTTGCACTAAAATCATCCACAGTGTGTCCAGCTTATAGGACAGAAAGGCAGGGAAGTGTGAAGGTAGGGACAGGACCTTGCCTGTCTGGAAATGTTGCATGTGTTTGTGCATAACCAGCCTCTGCTGAGGCTCAAGGTTGTCTCTTCTGTGTCATTCAGTTGTGCTCCTGCACAGCTGCAAAGGCTACATCTAGACAGGGGTGCAAAGACAGGCTGCAGCAAACTTTGGTGTTCTCATCCTGCATCGATGGAGCCAGGGAGATTATAGTGTGCCATGGGTCCCTGCCCGCCTGCATCCCTGCCCTGCCATGTCGGGCAGGTAGAGATGCTGTGGTGCCACCGCACGTGGGCTCAGCACGGGACAGGGGGTACACTGCAGAGCAGTGACTGTAGCTGAGACGCCTTCTGGAGTGCTGAAACTCAAATGTAGCCTAAAAGAACTTCTCCGTTGTCCCCAAGGTCCCTTCCATGGGAAGAGGGCATGAGTGCCAGCCTTGCCACCACCGTGAAATTGTGAGCAGTTGTGCTACATGGCACAGCATAAACTGCGAAATCCTGAGGGGAGTCACAGATTCATTATACTGTAATGTATCTGGGTCAAAACAAGGCAGGCAAGGGGAAGTGACAGGAGGAGAGCCAAAATCCTTCCTCCCAGACTGCCTTTCCTGTGAGCAAGAACAAACACCCACAATGTCAAGCAGGCTGCCGTTCACGACCTGCTGCTGGAGCTGTCTGTGGCTTTTGCCAAAGAAGGGGAGAAGCACTGCCCTTTCCCCAGCAGTTGCTGGGAAGACAGGGTCCCTCTGGGCTGCCCCTGCACCAAGCCCTGTGCTAGCTCTGCCTGCCTCCTCCTCTGGGCTGCAGCAGCCTTTGGAGGTCTGCAGATGAAGCCAGGGCAGGGAGGGAAGGCCACAGCCCGGGGATCCTGTCATGGATCACCGACATCTCTGCCATGCCAGGTTGGGACCAGGCAGCCAGAGATCACGGAACTGCACAGCAACAGATAGACTTGGCCCAGGTGACAACAACCAAAGAAGAAGGGAAAAAAATCAGCTTCATTTCATTATTTCCCTCCCTCCACCTCCCACTCTTTTAGCTGACATACTTTGAGACCTCCTTCCCTCCTTCCTCTCCAGTTCCTGAGTCCCTTCTCATATTTCCAGGAGGTGACTGTCTTCTCTGTCTGGTCTTCTGTTACTTCTTTCTCACAAAGCACTGGCAAGTGCCTGTTTCTCCATATTGGATAACACTTTCCAAAAAAAAAAAATAGTACTGGCCATTCATTACTGCGTCTGTAGTCCTCAGATATTTCACAATGCCATCCTGTTGCTAAGAATTCTCACCAGCTGCCAGGCTGAAAGAGCGGGGAGAGGTAGGAGTTCCCTCACAAAGTCAGTGGGTGGCCAAGATGCCAGGGAAGTCTCCTGAAACCTTTCATGCCTGGTCCCAAGAACAACACTCCCTATGTCTCTCTCATCTACTGACAACCAGAATTTCCCCTGCACCCTGCTTACACTGGGAATTCTCCCCCTGACTCCTAGCCCTGCTCCCTCCCTCCAGTGTAGCATGGTCCTCTCCCTCCTCCATCATGGTGGAAGATCCAGCAGGCTGGGAGAGTGGGTCTGGGGAAAGAAGGCCACTGACTTTCCTGGCAAAGTCAGTCAAGGCTTGGCACAGAAGATCAACCCTTGGGCCTTCCATGTGTTTCACCCACCCTTACTCTCATGCTCTTTCCCCTACCAGACTTCCCCATGGACACCACCCAACGTGCTATACAGCTGGTATTTCTACTGCCACTAGGCCATCTTCATTTTTGCTGCCTTTTCCTCCTTGATGCCCTCATAAACAAAAATTTATTATCACAGAGGGCCATCATGGATAAATGATCTCCTGACAGCTCTATTTACCAGGGGATGGGGAGGAAGCAGGAGCCTGTGCATGTGGAGGTGGGGGAGTCTGCAGCTACGGTCCAGCTGACAGTAGCATTCATCCACAGAACTGTACAGGACCTAATTAATGTGCAGCGATGCTGCCCGTGGCAGCTAGTGCCATGGCAGGACATCAGCAGGAAGGCAAACAGACTGGGAAAGATAAGAGGAGAGGGTATAGAGAGAAGTGGAAGGAGAGGGAGGGCAGGAGAGGAGGGGACAGGGGAAGGGAGACAGGGCGATGAGGACAGCCCACTAATTCTCCATCACCCTACGGGTGCTGCCTCCCCCTGGTTTCCCTAACAAATTCCTAATTGCGGTGACTTTTTGTTTTTCACCCAGCTGCTGTGAAGTGACAGCCCTTTTTGTTATGATAATAATGTCTTAAAGTCCAGAGCAGCAGCCAGATCCCATGAGGGGTGGTGAGAGGTGCAGAGGCATGGGGTGGGGAGAGGAATAGAGCATACAAGATTTTTTCACTCTTTCAGATGAATTCAGCACTTGGGCTTTTGGTTGACACAGAGTAAGCAATCCCACTCCAGGTCTGGGGAGCCAGACCTTGGCATTCACGGGCACACACCTGGCTGAAGGCAAGAAGACAGGGATGAGGAGTGTGGAAGGAGAGTGGACCCTTCCACACGGGCATCCAGAGGCGGCAGGAGGTTTTGGTGTGAGAAAGCCAAATCAGCCCATTTCATATAGCTGAGTGAGTGGGTGATAAAGACCACGATGAGGCAGGGGAGGCACGATGTCATACAACAGAAAGCGAGCTGTACTTACAGTGACCGCATGAGAGGAGTGGTAAAGCCACTTTGTGATGTGCCAATGCCTCTTTGTTCACTGCTCATGTGCCCCGTACCCCTATACACACAGACCTCTCCTTCGCCCATGTGCTCAGGCTGTGTGTGTGTCCACCCACATCACCCGGTGCACCCAGTTGCTCAGTGTCAGCCTGGGAAAGCCTAAGTGGCAGCTTGGATTCCTGCCTGCAAGGTGCCGGCCCAGGCTGCCGTTGCACAGTTGTGCAGCTGATTGTATGTGTGTATGTGTGTATGTGTGTGCGTGTGAGGCACACGCGTGCACACAAGTATATGCTGCTTCCCTTCTGTACCAGCTGAGTGCCCAAGAGGCTGCAGGGCATACGATGTCCGGACAGCAGCTCTGTGCTCATGGATGCTGTGAATGATACAGGCTAGCTGTGGCAGTTCTCAGCAGCTCAGGAGAAGGCTCTTAACTTGCACAGACAGCCGGTGCTGGGGGCAGCTGGCAAGGGGCTGGAAGCCAATCCATTGTGACAGCTGCTCTGCCAGGGGTGGTTGGGGGCTTCTCTCTTCTTGTTTTCACCACAAACTGGTTACCTAGTGTGAGGCTAACAGGGCTGCCGCTAAATCCGACAGAAATGGGATCTAAGGGGACAAGCACAGAGTGCATTAAGCAGAAGAGCATCAGGAAAGCAAAGCACTCAAGAGCTGCACGCTTCTTGGTTCATGCGCTAACTGATATACACTCCTCTCATGCTTGCTGCTTTTCTCAGGGCCCCTCTTCTTTTCTCTCTTCCATTGCTCCTCTTCCCCACCTCCACCATATCTTTCTTGCCTTTTCCCAAATATCTGCCCTCCATGGCCCTACGGAGAACCCAGACACAGGATACTCTCAAAGCTGGATTTTCCAGTGTGGCCGGGACTGGCCTTTTGGATATATTTAGGCAAAGAAATCTGAAAGGAGTCTACAGTCATCCCCTACTGTTGCCATGCTTTGTTCAGCATCCCTGACCTTAGCCATGCTGGGAACCCCAGAGCCAGGCAGGTTGCCAGCTATCACAGAAAAGTGTTTGGTTTCTGCTTCCCAACAGGCTCCTGACAGCATTGGTGAGCCTCATGCTATGAATAAGGGAGAGAACAGTAATAGCTCTGAGGCTGTGATGCCTCAGCATAAAATTTGTCTTTGTGGATCGGTATAGGTAACAGGGAGGAGGGATTGAGAGCAAGCAAGAAAACCTGGAAATGCTCTGGATTACTCCTGAAAACCATCCCAAGTCTGCTCCGAGTCTTTGTAGCCCCCTCATGCCCCATGATGACCCCTTCTCTGCAGCCTCCTTCTTTTCCTTCAGTCCAGTGCAGGAATGATGGTCCTTTGTCCAGTCTCACAAACGAGTTGGAGGAGCCAGTGAAGACTCAATTTTCTAGCTCCACCAATATTGGGAAAGAAAGAAAGAAAAAGAGCACAACACATGACTTGGCAGAGGAAGCAGCTTTGCTGCACATCACCCCATAAATCTCATGCCTGACAGAGTTTCTAGTGCTGAAGTCACTTAAAACCACGGCATAGTATTGGGTTAAATTGATGAATGGCACCAAGAGAGGTGACAGACTAAAGCGCTGAACGAAGACTCTGTCTATGGCAGGCTCCCACTCTCGTTCACAGTCTGCTCCTTCTCTCCACTAATGGAGCCTCATCTTTTTAATCAGAAAGTAAGTGCTCTCCAGGTTACTGCCTGAAACGTTCAGAGATACTCTTTAGGGAGACCCAGAAACAGCAACACTCAGCTTGGAAACTCTTCAATCAGGAGAGGACAAAAGACAGGAAAGGACAAGGAGGCTCGTTGCGTTTGTACATGAAGGGTTGTGCCTCCTCAGTTGTCAGCGATGCCAGCCAAGCCACAGCCTATCAAGTTGTTGGAGAAACTCAGTACCAAGACATATTTGTCCAGAAGGGTAATGAGTATAGTGGTTCTCAGAAAAGGCCACCTCTAAAATGAATGAAGAGAAGTCCAGGACAATAACCTTCTCTTCTTCGGGAGAGAGAGAGGGGACTCCTGGGGCAGCACTGTGTAGACTGCAGGAGATCATTCCAAGGCAGGGATCTCACCTCACTGTGGCTGGTGCTGGAGGATCACACTTGCCCTTTCTCAGAGCCTTTCTGTGACTCCTTGATTACATCCCTTCTCAGCCTAGTTTGCTGACATAAAAGAGAAGGGGTTTCTAAAGGTATCTGCTTGGTTTGGTGTTATTTCCTGGGGTGATCTAAGTACAAAACAATGGCAGAACATCCCACAGTCCTGTGAAAATCCATTTTTCACTTCCATTTTGGGATCAGGCCTTTTGGCATTCAGATTCTACCCCGTTAGCTGTGTCTGCACAGAATCAAGCATGAAAAATCTGAGTTGCCTCTACCGCTCTTTTACTATTCTCTTCCACTCCTCCCCCTTGCCCCATCCTCCTTTTCTTGCAATGCCAGGAATCTGTTCCCTGCTCTGCAACTGCTCCTCAGTGGCTGCCTTCCCCCTTTACTTTCCATTCCCAGCCTTCTCAGATTCCCCTGCCAGGCACTGTATTTTTCCCAGTTTGCTTCCACTGAATTTTTTTCCTCTTGATGTTCTGCAGAGAAATCTTCTGCTCTTTGCATCGTTTTTCCTGCATTAAGTACCAAGTTGACTCATAGAGCATCAAGTTTTCTTCACCTCTTTGGGCAAGTGTCAGCAAGCTCTATGGGGCATCCAGCCACGGGGTGAGTACAGCCACCCCCTGTAGATCTGAGCCCAGGCAGCCAAGAAGCACACAGAGATTGCAGCCAGGCCAAATTTTCAGGACTGAGCCAAAGTAAACCCTCTCAAGAACTGCTGGAAAAGCTGCATGCCTAGTTTGGTTATGACCTGTATGGCTGAATATACCTTTGGCATTGCTGTACTTCTGCAGTGAGCAGGTGAAAGTTCCCTTGCATAAGAGTAGCCTTGGAGTATAGGAGCACAGGGACTCTACAAGTTTAGGAGCTCTGCTTGATAATTGCATGCCTTCTGAGTTAATTGTTGTTCACCAGGTTTGTTGTGTGCAGATGGAATCTCTCATCCTCCCTCAGCCTCCAGTGCTGCAGTATGTGTGATGCAGTCTCCTACTCTCCAATTTGCATCATGATAACATTCTCTGCATCCTTGGCATTTTTCAAGTATATCCTCCCAGGTATCAGGGAGCTGGAGGAAGGATGCAGGGTTACAGGTGAGCTCTGCATGTGGAATAACAGGAAGTTCCTGTTACTACCATGTCAAATCTTTGGAAACAATCATGCAGAAGCCCATAGATCAAATGCCCCTTCAGAGTTACAGAGTGTTTTGGCTGACACTTTCAAAAGAAGCCCACCATGATTTGGGTATCCAGCTCCCAACATGGCCACCAATCCTCTCTCCTTTAAATTCCAGCCTCTGATTCAGCCTTGTCATGTGCAACAGAACTTCTGAGTGATCATTTTTTGCTCTCTGGGGACATCACAGAGTTCAGCACCTTAGCATGTAGCTCCCACAATTGTTGCTCTCCAGTGTCCATGAGATGCAAACACAAGGGTGACAACAAGACTCCTAATGTGCCTGGGGGAAACACTGGAATATAACTTGTACTGCAGGTACTTCAAGGGAGATTTGCTGAAATAAGGCAACAGGGAACATCCAAGAATCCTAGAGAGCTCACAGCAGGTAGGCAAAATAGAGCAAGGAGGTGTGCTAGATACTGAAAGGCAAAGGAAGGAGGGCTGGAGTGGGAAGGGAGGTAGAAGGGGTGTCTGGGGAGGGCACCTTCCCTGCTTGGCTGATGGCAGACACGGTGACGTCAGCCCTCCTATGAAGGGACCTGTCAACAGGATAATTTCAGCTGTGGCATTTTCTAAATGCTAGCTGTACTGATGAGCAGGGCTGCTGTGATGAACTTACCCTCTGGAGAGAGTGCACACAGGGCTGAGCGGGGAAAAGGTAGGGAAAACCATGGTTTGGGACAGGAGGAAGAGAAAGTAACTTTGAAATGTTGCAGACTTCAATCTCCTTTGCTTATGTTGCCTCTGAGGGATGGGAAAAAACATAGAGACAGAGCTAGGAGGAAGACACTGCCACGCATGGTCCCTGTGGGTTGTGAGATCAGCAGATCTTCTCAGACAAATGTCTCCCTCTCAGAGATGGGACTGCTTCCTGAGACAAAGGAAACCTTTCCATCTGGGGTTAAACCATCTGTGTCAGTGTCTGCCACTATCTCATGTCTCATCTCCTCTGAAAGCTTCCAAGCACCCCAGCTTTCCTAAGATGTTGGTCTCCAATATCCTCCCTCTCTGTTTTCACTGGATAATCTCCCTCCCTTACATCAGCAGGCCCTCACATCATCCTTATGCAGAAAGGATCTTCCAGAGTCTCCTGGTACACCATTCGCCTTGCCCAGGGACTCCTTAGATAACTTCTACTTCCTGAAGTGTGGAAAGTGGTCTGGGAGCACTGTCTCAGTTGGGTGCATCAGGCAGCTGTTGTAAGGGACAGGGCAGGAGCCCTGGCTTATTGTGTGTCAGTAACTGCAGCGGTGGTGTGGGAACAGAGATGGCAAGTGGTGGGCCCCATGCAGTGGCCTCTGCTCCCTGCAGCCGTGGGAGGTGCTGCCTTGCTCACCCTAGATGAGCCACAGCCTGCGAGAACTTTGTGTCCTTCCAAGTTGGTGCCTCCCCACCCTCTTTGGCCATGTGTCATTGGTGCCATGCTCAGATGACACAGGCTCTTTCACTTCATCACAAGGCTCTGTCTGTCTGTGCCATTCACTGCTCTCACCTTGACAAAGGGAGAGGCGGGCCAGGAAGACCCCACCCCTTCCCAAAACCAAGATAAGTTTCCTTGTCAACAGCAAGAACATTTAGCTTCCACCTCCCTTCCTCTCTCTCTCCTCCTCTCTGCTTCTGTGTGCTACTTTTTCTCTTTTAATGAGGGCAACACCTGCTTCACAGCCTCCCCAGCGAGCATCCTTCCCCAGCGAGCTCACCAGGAGCTCGGTGAAGGAATGGAACAGCAGGCAGACACCACTGGAGGATAGTTTGCCTGTCCAGATGTTGGGTCCAGGGGGTGAACTACTGCAACAGCTCTCTTGGCCACGGGTGGGAGCAGGGCTACTTGTGCAGGAGACTTGCAAAACTCTGTCTCTGGGTGTTTGGGATCTCATGCTCAGGTTGCCATACTAATCCTCCAGAGGTTATTTCATAGCCTGTACACTTCAAGAGCCCATGGGAGCATAGACTTGCCCAGCCTATTTAACCTAGGGAACACAGATTCAGTACACATTCCACATCTACACTTCTTAAGGCTCTCTGGGGAATCTTGTGCTCCTCCAATTACTTAGCCAGCTCAAGCAAGGGATGCCCAATATGTCAGCTTCTAGCTGAAAAAGACAGGCTGTTTTGGGGGAGCTGTGAACAGGAAGGTGGGGGCTCACACTGCTTGTTGGTGATGACTAGGAGCTGGGGTTCACTGTGAAGAAAGACCAAAAGCTGAGCATTTGTGAGAGTGGCCTCAGGTACCGGAAAGCCTGTAACACACAGCTTTGCTCTGAAAAAGAAATCCCCATCTTTTCACCGTGCAGACTTGGATGCACCAGCTGCCCAGCTAAACCTGGTGACTGTACTAATTGGGAGCACAGGGAGAGGGGCTGAGACATGTCAGGGAAAGATGGAGTGACTGAGAGAGCAGAGACATCAGCGGCGGCATGGGGGGACGGCTGGAGGAAGAGGGGAGGATTGATGGTGGGGCTGAGGAATGGCGAAGAGGCTGAGGAGAAGGAGGGGCTGAGTGAAGCAGAGCATTTGGGAGAGCAGGAGAGCACACGTCAGAGCTGCAGGGACTCAGGGACGGTGTCACAGGCAAGGCTGAAATATAAATGGAAATTCTCACTGAGCCGGATCAATGCCGTCTTGCTGAATGAAGAAAGGGATGCTTGAAAGAGTGAACAACACAGCCAGGGCAGCCCATCCAGCACCTTCCCAGGCACTCTCAATAGCGTTGTCCCACCCCACCGGTGGAGGCTGCTGAGCAGAGAGCTAGGCAGTCAGTGAGCTGGAGTGGGAGTGGGGCACTAAGTCATTAGTTTGTCATTAATAAACCAATAGGGATAATGAACAAAGACACACAGCCTTTTTCGTTTGGTTTCTTTCTTGCTTTATCTCCAACCACCCCCCACCGCTCCCCCATTTCCTCCCTGATCCCTGCTTGGTCAGCTCTGGTACCCATGGCAATCAGCCAGCCCTCCTTTCCCCACCACCCCTGCCCCCCAGCTTCTGCTTCCTGTTTTATGTGCTGGCATTTCTCATTAGGGTTCCAGAAATCCATCAAACATGGAGCTTTCACATCCCTGCGTGCTAATTCACATATATATCCCTTAACAACATAGTTACTCCCTTGATCTGGTCCTAGAGAGGCTGGAGAGGCTTGGCCTGATTTGAATCATAGAATGGTTAGAGTTGGAAGGGACCATAGAGATCATCTAGTTCCATACCCCATGCCACTGGCAGGGACACCTTGATTAAGCAGGCTGCTCTTTTAAGAGTCAGGCAGAACCCATCCATCAGCTGTAGGCAGTCAAGTTAAGGTGAAAGGGAGGTAGGGGAGCAAAGGCCATGATCTCTGAAGTCAAGAGAGCTATAGTCTCCATTGTAGGATGGGGTGGTCTCTAACTCCCCTAGCTTTTGTCCCCAGGGCCTCTTCATGGCCATTTTTCATTTAATTCTACTTCTTGCTTGGCCACAACTTCACACACCTTTCAGCCCAAGTCCCAGAGTCACTTCTAGCCTCAATCAGATCTGCCTTCATCTACATCCTTTAGCCATGCCGCCTTCTTCTCCCAGATTCTTCTTTCTGTTTAGCTAACATCTTTCTTTTTCTCCCACTTCTGTACACTGAATTTCATGGCAGTGAAAGAGGAGCCTTAGAAAAGTCAAGGTGGAACAGTTCAAATAAGCCCCAAGGTATGTCCTTTCCCACAATCTATCTTTACCCACTGCTCATTCCCTTGTGTCCCAGGAAGAAAGCTTCCTCCAGAGCATAGGGAAAGTTCTTCTCAGATAGAAATAGAAGTGCTGAGAGTATAAGTGTTGCCATGCCATTAGGGCCTTTGGGTTTGAGACTCCAATGGCTGAGCTGCCAAGAACAAAAGGATAGATGGGTGGATTGGTGGCCACTTTCAATCTGGATTTGCTGTGAACTCCTAATGTCACAGTCCTGACCCTTCCTGTTCACCAACAGCAAGATGGTGAACCTCTGGCTTTGGAAGTCCCAGAGGCTAAAAGCAAAAGGGGTGCCCCTGTGGGAGAAACAGGAGCACTTTACTGCAGTGGATTTGTTCACATTGAAAAGCAAGCAGAAGTATTTCCATTTGATGGTGCTGAAGCTCACTGCGGTATACCACCAAAGTTAGATTCCCTGTCTGACATTGATGCCTGACAGAAGTTCTCCCTAGGGAGGGAGGAGCATCAGAGAGTCCCTGTGTCATCACCATGACTCTGCTTTTGTGAGCACCACTGTGCCATGAGACACAGAGGGTTTCCACTTTGCGTAAACAGCACCGAGTGAGCTCCTGCAAGGTAGAAGGAAGGATCATAATACTTAGAGCCGTCTCCTTTGAGAGAGCAATCGTGAGCTCTCTGGGAAGGTAACCTTGCCAAAGTCAATCCAGTGAACACCAGCCTCATTTACTGTCCACACCAGAACCACTGACGCAAGTGCTAAGAGGTTGCTGGTGCTCTGTGGAAGGCAGGTCACTTGCATGGTGACATCTTAGCAGGCCCACAGTCACACAGTTTGGATGGAGCAAGGCCTATCCAAACGCTTGTTTCAGTAAGGTGTACCAGCAACATCAGTGGGGCTCTGCCTAAGCACATGTGGTTACACTAATTCAAGCTAGAGCCAGCAACATGGACAAACACGGCCTCACATCTCACAATATATAGAGAGTAAATAGACCTCTATATAGGTCTAATGGTGTAACACCTTTCCCCCTCAACTTGGAGGTCAAAACACAGTTTTCTCCAGGAGACCAGAGCTCAGGAAACACATTCCATTTTGCTCACTTGTATCAAAACTGCCTGAGGAAGAGATCTCCCATTTGCCCCAAATCTGTTCAGCATCTTTTTCACCCCCCCTCCACTCTCCCATCCTCTGGAGTGAAAGAAGAACATCTCCCTACCCTGCATAGCACCCTCCCACCCCTCACCCTGCCTTCCGTCAGTCCTCATGAACATCACAGCCAGTTTCTGTGCCACTGGAGCAGTATGTTTCTCTCTTGATTTTTCACGAGTGATTATCAAAGTCAGAATTCGTCACCCACAAAATGAAAGGAAAATGAGCCTTCAATCACAGACGCAGATCTACCTGCTGAGAAAGAAGTGGGGAGGGGGAAAAAAGAGATGGGATTGGAAAAGCAAGGAGAAGAAGGGCATGTGAAACAGAGAGAAGAAACTGTGAACAAAGTGAGCAAGAATGAAGACAGGAAACAGAGGGGGAAGGGGGAAGGAGAGGAATAGAGGAGGGGAGCAAAGAAGCTGAGATGAGGAGACAAAGTGAGGTAGAGCAAGTAAACTCAAAAGGTAAAGGATAATGTGAAAAATGAAAGGGCAGAGTAAAAGAGATCACTGTATTTGGAGATGGAGCAGCAAGATTTTCTCATTCTCCTTCCCATCCCACCTCCCACCTGATCCAGACCCACCGCCCTCATCTCTCTGACTCCCAGAAGGACTGGTTCCTCTTTGATGCTGAGGTGATTCTGCGCAGGGGCAGGGTAACAAGTGTAGCCTGGTTCTTCACCTTGTCCCCGTCACTGCTCTAAAGCATACCCCCACACACACACATTTGCACACAGTTATTCATGTCTTTCAGATGGGAAGATGGTTATCACCTATCCTCTTAGTCATCACTTAGCAAAGCTAAACACATTTAGTGCTTAATCTTCCCTCACAGTCAGTCCTTCCTTTACCCCTCTATCTGCTGCTCTACCCGGTATCTTCTCCATTTTATCTCCATTTCATTGCTCAGCCAAGCAGAGCCCTCTGGAGAGGGGCTGGCAGCCCCCTGTCCCATGTCTTGATGCTTCTTAAAGGGCAACCATTTCCCTCTCTACCCCCACCCCTACTCCACTCTCTTCCAAATAGCAGCTATGAATACTGTTTTGTAGTCTTCTCTACCTTCCCCCTCCCTACTACCCTTGCTAAGCCTAGTGATTTGCTTCCAGGTCTCTCAATGGCTATTCTCCTTTAAAGAACCAGTTTATGTCCCCTCCATATGAAGACGGGACAATTTTGAGTTCTTGAGTTAGGTATAAAAGTACATGTGCTTCTCTAAAATAAAAGGAAAGTTGTGGCTGAGAAACATTTGACATTTAGAAGCACTTATACAAACAAAGCTCAAAGACAAAACCAGCAAGCTTTCCACTTATTGTTTAAAATTCATTATGGTAACCATATCTCAGCTGCATGAACCCAAAGACCTTCCATTATACCACAGTATTTGGAGTGTCACGTGCTTCACAAGACGTTATATGTCTGTGCCTTCCAGTACCTTCCAGAAATCTGTTTGTTTAGAGCAGTGCTAGCAAACCTCTCCACTGGTCCAGGTTGCAGCACTCAAGTACCAAAGCCCAGCAGTGTCTTCCCTGTTGATTGACCATCCGCATACCCACAACACAGTTAGATTTGGCCTGAATGTGCCCAAAGTGACCTGATAGACAAAGGCAGAAGGGTGAGGCAGGCAGCCCACTGTGCACCTTGCCTCAAAAGCTGTAATGGGACCAGGGTTTGTTAGGTATCCCAGAGAAATCACAGTGAGAGCTGTGGAAAGAGTCTACTCTTATCATTTTGCTGTACTAGCGCTATAACGATCACTTCAAAGAGCTCCAGCACACAGGCACAGAGAGATGCTGGACTGTACAGTCACACACACATCACCACTGGGAAGGCAGGGGGGAATTCAGGACAGGGCTGTATGTGTCTGACAGGGATGAATAAAAAAGATGCTGCAGGTTTAATAATTGCTAGGGAGCCTGCATTTGCTTGCGGATAAAGATGGAGGATCTGACTGGATTATGAATAAGTTCTGCTACAAACTGATCAAATGCCCTTTAATGAGGTGGATTTAGCTGCTGCCTTTCTTTATGATGGTTCTAGGACACAATTAGCCTCTTGTATGCAACATTAGTGGTCATCACCTACACGTTGTCGTTCACCACTTCTGAAACAAAGAGGTATGTGAGAAAAGAGCTGTGTTTGACAGAGGGCTAAAGAAAGAAGTGCAGTCCAATAAAAGGATGAGATAACACATAAAGAGTAAAAAAGCACTAAGAACAGGCTAAGAACAGATTTTTGGGCAGTGAAGAAATTTCCTCCTAGATTTTGACTTATCAAAGCAGAGCTTTATACTTCTTTGGGAAAAAGGGTGTCACCAGAGAACTTCCTAGATCCTTCATTAATTTGTCTCCTTAAAGGAGAACAATATACAGAGCTTAAAGTTCAGCTAACAACTCAGATCAAAAAGATGCAACACAGTCTCTGGGCCTAAGTCTGAAGCAGGGACCCTGTAATATATGTCTTCTCACCATCCAGTACATCTCCCATTAGGAGGATCTTAGATACATCTTAAAATTGTGAGCTCTCTGCGGAGCTGGGAGCTGCTGATGCCAGTGATGACACCTGCCACCATCAAATATGTGCTGCCACTTGCATTTTTTACCACACCAGGACCAGCATAAAAATTTCTGACTGATTTATCCTGACCTCCTGTATGCCTCAGATCATCTAGATTTCCCTGTATACACTAATAACAGCCAAAGAGCTCAGCTGAACCTAGTAAGTCAGTGCTTACCAAATAAAACATGGACTGCTGGCAGGTACTGAGAAATATCAAAGTGTAAGCTCTTGCTCAAGGGTCTATAAGGACAGGGAGCCAACATGCCTTTCCTGGAGCATAAACATCTTTGCACTTGTTTCTTTTGTCCTCCTTCAGCACCCTGTCCCTTTCAGTCTCTCTCTCCATCACATACTTTCACCTCTTAGTGCTAAGCGAGCCCCAGGTGAGTGGTCTGGGGTCAGAGGGGTCCCCTACTCTTTCTCTCTCTCCCACACAACAGGTCAGCAGTGGCCAGGGAGCAGACAGAACTGCCTGTGTATCCATCCCTGTCTTTGGATGAATAGAGGAAAGAGAGAAAAGATGACAGCCATATTTGGAAA
Organism: Pedionomus torquatus; assembly: GCA_013398155.1. Taxonomy (NCBI): domain Eukaryota; kingdom Metazoa; phylum Chordata; class Aves; order Charadriiformes; family Pedionomidae; genus Pedionomus; species Pedionomus torquatus. Next base: position 167,439 of record VZRU01016197.1, read on the forward strand.
GGATGGGAAGGAACTCACCCAGACCCTTGCTGTTTCTAGCTTTCCCATTCTCTACCTTCTGCTTCACTGCAGCCACAGGGATGTTTTCCCTGTTGACTTCAGAGGCAGTGGGAGCCAGCCACTAATTAGGATCTAGTATGACAAAGCACAGAGTAGCTTGACACTGCTAGACCACAGACGCCTGGAGGCAAAGGAGACAGCGCTTGCCTGAGGTTTGGTTTCATTAAGATGAAGAACATCAAACAGCTTTCCCTGAACTGACATCCGTCTGTCACAGGAGCCTGCAAAGAAAGACAGAGCTGACAGGGGCCCTAAGGAGAATCTCATTAGGATGGTTTTAGAGGGGCCTTTTGATGAGAGAGCTGTGGGGACTATCTTCTCCCTCCCATCAGGAATGGCTCGTGCCTGTCAGTTTGTTGTCTCCATTCTCAGAAGCTGATGAAGATGGACAGGTAATACTGATAGAGGTCACGGGCACGGGAATGTGACCAAGGAGGAGGCGCTGGACTGAAGGAGTAGTGGACCAGGGCACCACAGAGTGAGTGGTGCACAGAAGGAATATTCAAGGCATGCCTCGTTTCTTTGGCTCTGAGGAGAGGGAGTTGCTGTGAAGGGCAGACTACTACAGCAGACACCCCAGGCAGTGCTGGGCTGCCCAAGGGGAGCCTGGTGGGAGTGAGAATAGCATCTCACCTCCTTGTGCACACTATGCAGAATTGAATACAGCCGGTTGTCCTGCTTTTTGTTCACAGGATTTGGGCATAGCTTTCAATCCAGACACATCTGCACATCCCTAGAGACTCATCAAGATCTCAAGCCAGTTGAATTAACCCACACTCCGGCCTGACGGGTAGGGGTATGCTTTCCTCTTTTGTGGGACCAGTGATGAGGAAAGACTCCTTCACTCTGCAGACAACAGCAACATGCATGTTTGGATGGAAAAGGTATAACCCCAGGGACATACAGCTCTCTGGGTCTGGGCTACAGCCACATGGCTTTAACAAAGACCAATGATTTCTGGACAGCTTAAACTCGGGCATTTATCTAGCACTGTAACTCCCTCCTGAGGCTTTCCTGCTGGTAAGTGCATTCAGACACTTGCCCTGCAGTACAATGAGAAGGCATGTGCTCAAATTCCCCAGCCAGCTCTGATTCAGCAATCACAACAAGTGTTCATTAGGGCCTGCGGGGACATCCTACTTATTAGGAGTGGTCAGCTGGGCATTATACTGTACTCAAGTGGTTCACCAGTCTTTAGCCTCTGGAACTGACCTTGCAATTGACTGCTACACAAGTTAGTGACATCATTCTGTGTCTCTAGGGGCTCTCATGGGTGATATCACTGCCTTCTGTTAAAAGTTGCTACTCACAGTCTCTTGATGTAGAATGAAAGCATGATGTTTCCGTTTCCTTAGAAAGCTCATGCTGATGCTCTCTCTTTGCAGTCATCCTTAGGGCTGCCACACATGATCTCATTGTTTTGACTAAAGCAAGGGTGAGAGACCTAAAGCCCATGGGCTGGATACAGCCTGCAAGAGCTCATGGCCTGGGACATATCACACACACTTGGCATGCTTGAAAGACCTGCACCTGGGGAACACAAGAGACGTGCCTTGAACAGGTTGGGGTCACTACATGTGTCATCACAATCTAAAATCAAAGCTACAGATCACAAACCCTATTCCCAACCAGCACTGAAAGTCACACTGTGTTCTCACTTTGTCTTATTGCTGTGCAGTGCTAAGGTATGCGCGAATTTGTGACCAGCTAAAAAGTGTTGGAAAGACCTGCTCTCTCCCTAGGAAAGAACAGGCTTGTCAGCCCTGCACCAGGATTTTGCAGTGATGACGTCACCCAGGTTGTGAAGAGCTCTGCTGGATGATGTCACATGGTACCTCTGAAAATCTGCAGTGCTAATGCTGTCCCTAGTTTTAAGGGTTAGCACAAATTATTTTAGTCAAGGAGTGAGTCAGAGACCCAAACACTGGTGCTAAGTGCAAGGTCACCCACCTGTCTTCAGCTTCTCCTCTAGAATATCTCCCACAGGTCCTGTGTGGCATTTGCCAGCACTGAGCAAATATTTTGGATGACCTAGGGCACTAAAAATGGCTCTGGAAGCCAGAATCTCACCCTTTAGATCCCTGAGGACCTGCAGCAATGGTGTCAACCCCCACCTCCAGGGCTTTGCTGGGATGCCTTTCTCCCAGCTTTTCCTCTCTTCTTAGGACAGCTACACAAATATGGAGGGCTGTTTCCAGCACCCAGCCCACATTGCTCTCCCTCCAGCTGGCTGAGAGCTGAGTTCCATTTTATAGTGCATGACCTATGTTTCCCTCACCCTCGCAGGGCTTGGAAAGGATCTGTCACTGAACCCTGACCAGAACTTAGGAGTCTCTCAGCACTGGATGGCAGATGATCCTCTCTGCAGAGGCAGCAAGAGCCAGATAGCTGATGTGTTCAGGCCAAGTGGGTACTGGGAAGGTTCACAATGTTCCCGTTTCCCAGAGACTGGGTGTTTGTGGTTACACAGGAACGGGTCTGGCCTGTTCTAGGACCTGGCTATGCTGTGCTAGCCATTTGGCTCTGCAGAGGATCCTCCTGCAAGCAAGAGGAAGGCTGTTTGCCTGCTGTAGTGGGAAACAGCATGAACACAGGGGCGGCAAGACTGGCTGCGTGAGCAGGACCACAGCTGCTCTCTTTCAGAGCCCTTGGACTCATCCTCTTTGGTTTCTTGGTGTACATGGAAGGGAAAAGATTTATTGAACCAGTCTCCCTTACTTCCACTCTCACCGTTGCAGACCAGCCAGGTGGTATTTCAGGCTTGGGGGGAGGATGGAGGACAGAACCATAACATGGAAAGGCATGTGTACAGACAGGAGGTTGTTGCCACTCCCCAGCTGCCCCTGGCATCACCAGCTTGAGCCAGTCAGCTCAGTGCATGGCTCTTAGGACTCCACATCCCTACCTGGAACCACCACAACTCCAAGCCTCCAGATGGATGCTCAGGTGGAGAGAGGGTGTTGGTGAGGCTTCATCCACTTCAGCTCACCCTTTTCCTTCTGCCTGGTTCTCATGCTCCCGCTCACACAAACGCTATCACTGTCTGGGGCTCTCTCACACAGTCTGCCTCTCACACGCACAAGCTCTAACACCAACACGAAGGCTATAGGATACATGTCTCTCATGCATTGTATGGGATTCCTCTCCCTCACACAGTGTCTGTTTCACACACGCTGTCTCTCTCCCTCACACTCGTGCTCGCATACACCTCTTTCTCTTCTGCCTCTTTCTCTTTCTGGCACTGGTGGGAGTTTCAGGGAACACGGCCCTGTCTTATTCACTCTGTTTGCAGTCTCTTGCTCCCTGCTAGTCTATACCATTTGTTTTGCTATATTACTACTTTTTTCTTTGCTCAGGGCAGTTTCCTCCCCTCAAGGAGGAGCTCAAACCCTTATGGCTCAACAAGAATCCTCAGATTCACCAGACATGCCTTCATTAGCAGGTCTGTGAGTGTTTTGCTTTAGACCCTGCTCTATTTGGCTACATTACCTGTCAGAAAGTGATGTTTCCAGCATGCGGCAGGTTCTCACGGGTCAATCTGAACACCAGGTGAACTTAATGTGAAAACAAGCTATGCAGTAGCAAAGACCAACTCTGACAGACTAACCGTTGAAGCGCAAATCAACTACCTGGAAAAGCAGCTGATCCTCTTCTTCCTTACTGAAACTGTGGATTATCACAGTGGGTACCCGTAGGCAAGTGGATCATCAAACAGTTCCTTAATCTTCTGCTTCCTTTTCTTCCCAGCTTACCATTCAGTGTATAGATCCTTTTTTTTTTTTTTTTTTTTTTTTNNTTTTGTGAAAATAAGAGTTCACATTTTAACAGCAGTGCTGTTCTAAGTGTAAAGTCTGAGGACTATATGAGTGGCAAGGTTGTAGAGAAGGATCAGCTATGATCAGAAGAAATGGACAGGGTGTCAGGTGCACAGGCAGATCTAGCAGAGATCAGTGCAAGAGGCCTGGAGAACATCTTGTCCACTTTAATTTGGCTTATCCAAAAAAAAGGCATCAAAAAAGACATCTCTAAACCTTGCCTCACCACCATTGTTCCGAATTGGGCGGATGCAAATGCATGGATTTCTCATACCAGCATCCCTGCTCTTAGAGGTGCATGTCTCTTAAGAAGACAAAGGAATTCCAGTTTCATCCTTCCCAGCTGGCATGCATCTTCCCCTGAGGTCATATAGACTTGGACCTTCCATAGTGACATTTACCTTCTCCCAGTCCTCAGGCACTTCTACCAGTGACCATGGTTGTTCAAAGATTAGAGTGACCTTGAAATGACGTCATCCAGCTTCATTAGCGCTGCTGGGTGCATCCCATCAGGGACTTATATACGTGCAGTTTGCTTAAATATTCTCTTATTGTATTCCACCAAGGCTAAGTTGCTCCATATTTTCCCCTCATCTCTGGGTCCTGGCATTTCTGAAGGCCAGTCCTGCTAGTAAGGACTGAGCTGAGAAAGACATTTAATACCTCAGTCTTTTCCATGACCTTTTTCACCCGGGCACCTGCCCCATTTAGCAATGGGCCCATATTTTCCCAAATCTTCCTTTCACCACTTACATGTTTTTGTATTTTCATCAGTTTTAAGGTTCTAGGACAGTCATGAGGAACTCACCTGGAGGCTTACTGAGAGACACTCAGCACTGTGTCCTACAGGAAAGTAGTGCAGAGCGTACCTACCATCTGCTCAAGAGAAGATGTGAAGCTGACTGCAAACAAGGTCTAATGACCTCTAGCATAATCTAATGACCTCTAGCATACTCTAATGACACATAGCATAGACCTACATCTCCCAGGATCAACCCCACAGGGACTTTCCTCTCTCAAGATCTATCTTGGTTCAGAAGGAGCTTTAGGTCATGAAGCCATATATTTCAGCTTCTTCCTTGTCTATTTTCACCAACAAAATCCTGATTTCCTCTGTTTTACCACTACATACACACACATTCCTGTGTCAGCAGTCTCTGACGTCAGCACTCTCGTCATGAGGCATACTTTGGTCCCAGGGGAATTCCGTTGCCCTGGTACCATGGCTCTCCCTCTCCCACGTCCTCTGTTGTGCCTGGCCTTAGTCACACCTGCCAAGGTGCTGAGCAGGGTAGTTGTGAAGACCGGTGCCCAAGGCAAGCATGTCTGCAGGGTTGTCCTGACTTGTACAGCCCAAGCCCAAGCTAGATGTAACTCTTTCTTCTGTTTATTTATCTGATTACTACTGTGTACAATTAAGCTTTTTTCTATCTAAGCATCACACTTGCCCTTTCAGTCCATGCCAGCTAGTTATAAGGCCTGAATTTTATGCAAGTGCTTCCTGTGTGTTGGGAGAAACATCAACAGCAGCTGCAGAAACTCTGTTCTGAAACTATGAGTCTCTCTGCTGCAATGTTGGGAAGCTTCAGATGCAGCTGTTTTCCCACCAGGTCTGTCAGATTATCTTAGCATCAGGCTAAGAGTTACCTGGCATTTCAGACCACTGCAGCAGACTTGCTGGGTACACCTTGTGTCCTGGTTTCAGCTAGGTTAATCTTTCTAACAGTTGCTGTGTTTTCAGATATGGTGTGAAAGGAACCTCAATAATGGGTATTGTTTTAGTTGTTGCTAAGTGATGTTTATACTAGTCAAAGAATTTTTTCGGCTTTCCATAGAAGCTAAGGAGGAGCGTAGACAAAACAATGGAATGGCCAATGGAATATTCCGTTTCATAGACAACATGGTCAGTATAAAATATATATGGGGATTGACGAGGACGGGGAATCCTTGTTCTCTGCTTGGGTCAGGCTGGCCAACCAGTTCACTGGGCAGTGCGAATGACTTGTGCTTTGTATATTATTTTACCACTACTACTACTACTATTATTACTATTACTATTATCATAATTTCATTTCTTTTTTTTTTTTCTATTAAACTGTCTTTATCTCAGCCCACAAGATCTTTTTCCCTTTCCCTTCCTTTTCTCCCTCTTCTCCTTACCCTTCTCAGGGAAAAGGAGGGGTGAGCAAGAGGCTGCATGATCCTAGTTGCTGGCTGGAGTTAAACCACACCTTGGCTCAAGGCTCACAGAGGTTGAATAGGGTGTGCAAAAATGCAGAAGAATAGATGTACTGGATTAGCATGAAGGTCCATCTGTCCCAGTGTTCTGTCTCTGATGATGTCCAGGGCTGGCTGGCTGGGCAAGAACAGGGCAAGAGCCTTCCTTGTTTTCTTTTACATGATACTGGCCATCAGCAGTTTAAAGACTTCAAGAGATTTGGTTCAAATGATTTGGCAAGGAGTTTCACAAGTTATTTCTGTACTACAATGTGATGTTTCCTTGAATTTTTTCTTAAACCTGATGGCCAATTTTTTCAATGATACTTGATATTCTCACATTGCAATGGATAGACAATGTTTTTGCCCTGCTTGCTTTCTTCAGACCATTTGTGATTTTAGGATCCTCAGAGGAGGAGAGGCAGACAGCTTTGATTCATGATGATATGGCAACTTTTCTGCTGTTGTTCCACAAAATATTTCCTTAATTTGGAAGAAAAGTCATGTTCCCTAAGAAGAGAAATTCACCTCATCTGCCTGCTAGTCACCTGATATTGATCATACAGAGACCAGAAAATATGTGCCTCTTCCACTGGACCTTTTTCTTGCCTAGGATGCTAGCAATGGAGGACTAGTTATGAAGGTTGCCCCATCTGGAGGCTGAGAAATCCTATATCATGGCTTTCAGCAGGGAATGTCTCTGGCAAAAGCCTCCTGAATGTATGCTGTCCAAGGAACTTTGGTGCAAATCCAAGGAATCTTTTCTGTCCAGATTGTTCCAAGCAGTGTCAGCAGAAGCTTGGAGAAGGAGCTGACCCATAAGGGGAATCCTTTCCCTCCTGCCAACCCCCTTCACTTATAACAGCAGGTGGGGAGCACATGCTCCCCACCACACACCAGAGGAACCCTGCTGCAGCTACAGAGCCTGACTGTGGTAGGATCTGACTCCAGAACACCGTAAGCTGGCAGCACAGCCATAGCCTCTACATGGCTTGGAGACTCTATGTCTGTGATATCCCAGTAAAGGAGATCTGTTGCCCGGCAAAGCAAGACTACACACTCACAAGGTCTCTGCTAGAAGGTGCACTCCATTGCTACCACCCTACCATTGTCCATTCCCCTATCTCCTGTCTGTATTCAGCCTCACTCTGCATAAAGGCCCAGCACTGGCCCACCACCATTACATAAAGTGCTCTCAAGCACCAACAAAGCAGATGCCTGCTTCTCCATCCTCTGTTCAGGCTGATGGATCCCAATAGAAGCACCCAGTGAATTAGCCTAAGACCCAGCTGTGGCACAGCTGGTTCAGCTAGATCCCAAGACATTTTTCTTCTAATCGGACACCTTGTGTCTCTCACTGCTGCACTTGGAGACCTTGATTTTCACCTGAGAAAATCAAGGAATAATTTTCTAGGTGAAAACTAGCTGTTTACTAGGAATCTTTGGGGTTTGGCTTCAGGGCTCCTGCAAATGGAGCAAGAAAAAGTTACCCTATTCAGGAACAAGCTGCTAAAAATATCAGAATCACGTGGGACTGAGACTGTGCTTGCTGTACATGGAGATACGGTTTGTTTAATAGATCACTGCAACACAAAGGTCTGAGGGATTCATTGAGATTTTCTTTTTCTGCCCACCAAAGCTGCTCTCTGTTTGAACTAGTGCCTGTTGAGTCAAATTCTTTGCCCTGCTTAGAATCTATAGTGGTGCTGGGTCTGTCCCCTGCCTGTAAGAACAGTATGTAATTTTCTCTGTTTCAGTCATTTCTGAGGGGATGCTCCTGTCCAAATCTATTGGAATTCCTCTGTACTGTGGTCTTTGTTAAGAAATTCCAGCCTGTGGGTAATGCCCAAACACCACAGTGGGTCATCTCTGGGATTAAGTTGAGAAAAGTTTGGTGCAGTTGAGAGCATTCCATGAGGAACCAGGGGATCTGGCAGAGCTGTTTGAAGTGGAAGGTGCCTGATCCCACATGGAAGTACTTTCCAGGGATGCTTTGAGTGTTCACCATGTTCTTATTTCTGATGGCATGGCACCACATTAGAATGGGCCTGCCCCCACCCTTCCCACTCCACAATCAAGGCCGTTTCTGAAACGAACTTGAGCAAAGTAGGCAGAGGCAGCACCTCAGAAATGACTGAAACACAGAACATCTGCCGGCTTGGTGGGCTGCATTTCCCTTTTCCTATCCTCATTTTGAAGGCCTCCACCTTCACTTTATTCCAACCCCTGTTTAATATAAGAGCAAGGTTCAGTGTCCAATAGACTGTGTTTTCCCCCTGAAATTACATTTCTTTCCTGACTCAGCCTGGAACGACAAAGCTGTAGGACTGGGGAGGGCTATGTAGTGTTGTATGTGTATTTGAAAGAGACATCCTAGGTTTGTTTAACACTCTGACTCTATCTCAGCTGCATCCCAGATGCCATCTTCTGTCAACCCCACTGCAGTTTAGATTGTCTCCACTGCCGTGCATCTCTGGCTGAGAATCTTAGTAGGACTTTCAGTGACACGCTGATGAAGAAATGCTCAAAACCCAGTGATGAATACTTGCTCAGATATGTTTTGCCTTTCTTCAGCCCTTTCTGAGCAATGAGTTGGCATTTTTTGTCTAGCTTGTTGGGGTTTTTTCCACCCCATATGGTCAATACTTAATTTTTGGTGAACAAAGATATTTTTTGCATTCTGTTTCCCTGCGGGAAATCATTTCCTTGCAGGTCTGGATGACTCAAGATGTAAGGAAATATATTAGATATTACATAAGAGAAGAAAATATGTGGATGAGGAGGAGACAGAAAGGGTTGAAAGGAGAGAAAGAAACAGAGAAATGGGAAAAGGACAACAGATAGAAGGTAGCGAGTGAAAGCATCAGGAAAGTGAAGGAGAGGAGAGCTGGAAGAAGTCATGATTCCCTAAGAAATGAGGTGAATGAAGGAATGCAGGAAGGTGAAGAACAGAGAAAACAGGAAAAAAGGGAATTGTGAAGGGAGTGGTTGGTGGAAATAATGAGGAAAACATGGTATGTAGGAAGGGAGGAGAGAAGTGATGGCCCAGACGATAAAGCAGAGGTGAGAGAAGAACCCCTGTCCTGTTCCGACAAGTGCATTAGATACCTGGCTGCTTCTCACAGGTAAGCATCCAGTCAGAAGAGGCTCAGAAGTCTGGTTGCCACCATGTGTTGCCTCTCTTTATCTGCCACACCGATTAGACTACGACCTTAGTGATGTGGAGTGAAAGTGAGGGAGACAAATCTTCCGTTTCCCAAAGACACTTCATGAAGCCTGTCTGGGGCATAAGGGAGGAAACCCAGAGAAATCCTCTCCTTCAGAGCCAGAAGGTTTCTTCAAACCCAGGAGGTCTATAACAGTGTAAATTCACAGATATAGTGGTCTTGAAGTTTATACTCTTCTGTGGAAAAAGCCCCATAACATGCCAGAGTGATCACTCCAAGGCCTTGTAGCAACAAGTTTCTTACTCCTCTGAGAGGGTACAGCAGTGTAGAGAGGCTGTGCTGGCAAAGGTGGCCTCTTCAGAGCATCCTTACATAGCAACAATTGCAATTAGGAAGGACACTTGTCATCATGACCAGAGTCAAACAGCCCAGCACTGGCAGAGTGGGGACGGGGACGGGTACGGGCAGGGCAGCTTGAGTACAATGGGGACAGCAAAACCCAGAGAATCAGCTCTTTCCCTCTCACACTCCATCACTGGACTGGTACTCTATTTCACTGCACACATAGTCATAGGCAGCCTGACCCTTCTCAGAAACAGGAAGGAGTTCATGATGTCCTCTTGCAGAAGGGGGCTGTGCATGCCATAAAGGAATCGTGGGTGGTTGAGTGCCTTTCAGAGCCTTGCAGAGGTCACTAAAGCCTTGATTTCTCAGATGTTGCTCTGACAAGTTCTACCTTCCAGCTCAGCTCCCTGCAGCAGTGGAGAAAGGAATGAGGACCAGTGAGGGACCTACTGCCCAGCTCCCCTTCCAAATTCAGACCACAACTCCCCAGTTGTGGTTTAAAAACTCCACCTCTACCACATCAGTCATTAAACCACAGTACCAGCTCAGGCTGATCTGCCTCCTCAGGGCCTCTTTTTACCTGCTGGGTTTTAGAGAGACACCATTTTTGCTGTAGCCAAAGCCAAACTTCCATCAGCTGGTGCTGGGAACGGGTTCTCTCCCTTCAAGTTGCATTTTCTCCACCATCTTGTCCCCCTACTGCCCCACTCCAGTCTGTGTCTAACCTCATTTTTCACTTTTCTGAGCTCTTTGCTCCACCCCAGCATCTCCAATGCCATTAAAGAACTGAAACACCCTTTTCCTAGCCACTACATCCACTATCAATGCCACTGACACCTCTATACTCCTCCCTTCTGCCTCAAAGGCACCATTCCATCTAATAGCCCTGAAAGGAGGGCACTGTCCTTATGCAGTATGGTAACATAGCCCTGAAAAGCCTCTAATTAACCCTAATTATCTAATTCACGGCTTCATTCTGGCAGCTCCTGCCACAAAGTGCTCAACAGACAGTGTCAAAAATACCAATTATCTCCCTGGCTGCCACTTGAGAAGCGGAGAGGAGGAGAAACGGGTGTCACAGGCAGGAAGTCTGGTGGATGGTGGTGACACAAGACAGAGAATGTACATCAGAGAAGCAGGGGCTACAGCTCTGTCCTCACCTTTTCGGGAAGGGATGAGAAGATGAAATCTTATGTGTCTTCTGGTCCAATGCCCAATCTGAGGAAAGCCCAGAATGAAACCCCTTTTCCTCCAGATGAGCAGATACCATGACGCTAAGCAGCCTCTTTGTTTTGACTGGAGGCACTCCTACACAATGAGTATAGCCATTTCAGCCTTGTTTTAGACTTAATCTCCTAGGCCTAGTACCTCCTTGCCCTGAATCACCCTTATGACACAGTTTGGCTTGGCTTGGTCTCTTTTGTCAGCTGCATCACTGTCCTGCAGTTCAGGACCTTGGTTCAACAATGCACAGTCCATTTTCTGCTGTTAGGAATCCCCAGTCATTCCCACCCTTAAAGTCATCCCTGGATAAACTCCAAATGCTCAAGAAGGGAAAGAACAGAGCAGAAGGAAATCCCCAGGCCTGTGTGAGCCGGCAACAGCAGGCAGCTGGGCCAGGCTTGTGCCTATTTGCTCACAAGTCTGTGGGAAAGCCTGGCTCTTCCTCATGCTGCTTTCCTGGCTGTACTTCTCCCTTCTTCAACCACTTCATGCCAGAGGTCCTCTGCTCCCCCCGCCCTTTCTTCAAGCTCCATCTTGTTATTCAGGTCCCGTTTGTCCCTCGATACTCATGGCAGAGCCTCCACTGTCTTTGGAGCTGGAGCAAGACAAGCGGGACAAGGCACTGGGCCGGAAAATTGGGTGCAGAAGTTGCAATGAATTCTTAATGATGCCCTTTCTGGCAATGTATACAGCGAGATGGAGCTGAATGCCTTTCTTTTTTAAAGTGTTTCATATTTAAAAAGTGATGAGGCTTTTGATCCACTTTCCACAGTAGCGTTGGCTGGGCCCCATGCTCACTTCTGCTTTGCTTAACAGGGCAACTCCTTACAGCAGCTTGGACTCACTTTCAATGCCATTCCCTCCTCCTCCAAGGATGTGTGTTAACTGTCAGTCCCTGAGTAGTCTGACAATCCCAGTTCATGAGGTATCATCTAACCTTGTTGTGACAGACCCTGTCCCAGGGAGCTTGACGAGGCAAGGGAAAACACAGATCTCTGTTGGATACTTGGGAAGCCAAAGAATGGAGCAATTCTGCACCCTGCCATAGTGCCTGTGGCAGAACCATGAGTTTGGCCTAATAGTGTAGTACCAGTGATACTAATCCATCCATCATCTTAATTATGTGTGTGCACCTGTGCCTTGTGTATTTGAGTCCTCCTTTCATCTCCCTTATCCTTTCATTCCTAAATTTTTGTGTCTGGCTGTTTGGGTTTGGTTTCTCTCCCTTTGTGTTTCCTCCAAGGATGAGAAGGGAAATGCACAGATAGTTCAGGGACCCCCTCTGTTCCCCTGTTAAGGATGGGTATGGCCTGTGTGCTTACATCTCCAAATCCCCCTGGGCTCTGTTTAGTTCTCAGCTTGTTCTCCAGCTCTGCAAGACACACACCTTTGCATTTTGACTGAGAGTGCCCCCAAGCTCTGGGGAAAGATGCTGGCTTGATCACTCCCTAGCCTGCACTATTCTCTGGGACAATTGTCATCAATGTGACCCTCATACCCTCATCCACTTGCCCACTGCCCTTCAGGTCTCCACTGGAGCCAACTTTATCTGCAGAGGAGAGATTCCTCACTCTACTCTCTTAGGCTTGGCCTGACCCTGAAGAGTCACTGATTGCTCAGGGTTCCCAGGCACTGGAGCTCCAGAGAGCAGTGCGATCTCCCAAACTGACCTGGCTATTGTAAAATCCAGGATTCAGATAGGAAATCAAGGCTCAGAAAAGATGTTACCTTTGCAATGGAAATAGGATTCATCTGCCAGGCTGCAGCTCCACCAGAGATGCTCTTCCAGACCTGACAGTCCAGAAGAGGGCAATGTTGCCCACTTGCCTGTTGGTTTTTCAATACATACACATATGCACGCACACCTATGTGCGAAGAGATCTCGACTGTCCTGTATGATTTCCAGCGATAGGCTCTGTGGCTAAGACAATTCTTCCTATTCTGCAGCAAATAGTGGCTTGGATAAGTCACTGAAATTCATGGGAGTGAAAAAGAATCAGCAAGAACCAAGCACAACACAACACAAAATGGTCTTCCTGAGTCTGCAGCCAGCCTAAAACATGAGGGTATGTGAAGCTGCACTTTTCTTCTCCGTGATGGGTTTGCTTAGTAGGTCAGCTCACCAGCTGGCCACCCAGGTGTGTTCCTCTCTCACATTGTCCACTGCAGCCATTTCACTGTTGGTAACGCAGAGCTGGGCCTTTCTCCCACTTTCTGACACAGCTGTTATGGTCCACCAAGCAGGTTCTGGAGGCAGAGGCCCGTGTGGTCTCCTGCAGGGACTGTGTCAGTTGGACACAGGCATTTTACAGGCACTTGAGAGGAAAACACAGACTCCCAGATGTGTCTCAAACCTCATCCCTTCCCTGGACATGCACCATCTCATACAACCCTGCGCAGAGCAAAGGACTTCCAAGGTCTCTGACTGGAACCAGCCAAAGGCTATTTAAATACAAGCACTGCTTAGCTGTTCCATCAGAGCTCATTTTGGCCCAGAGGGATGACTACAGTGCCCTGTGTCCCCCTAGTCCAAGCGTCCCCGCCTGGTTTTAGGATATTTGTGATTACTTCATCCCTGACAGTCTTCCCTTACCAAAGCTTCCTGCTCCCCCTAGACAGCATTTGCAAATACATCTTGTCCTTTCTCATTCCTGTGGCAGAGCAACCAGATGAAATGTAGGGACTGTGGAGACAAAATCGAATTTAGCAACAAAATAAACATCATGGGGGCACTCCACTGATTCGATTATGCCTCTTTATAATTTATGCATTAATTCCTCTCAAGGTTTGAGATTCCCTGTCTCAGAAGGCCCATGTCCCTGCACTGCAGAGATGCAGATGCCAAGAACACCACCTTGACCCAAGGATTCTGCTTTCCACCAAGCACATGAAGCTCTGATTAACCTCAGCAGAGCTCCTTTTAGTTATGCACTATTGTCCATCCCACAGAGATGCACAGCCCGGCACTGTTCCTTCCCACACTCAATCATCCTTCCCAAGTCCAATGAAGAACGTGTCAGACTGTGAAGCATCTGCCCGTGGTAGCATCTGCCCCCAAGGCTGCTCTAAAATCAATTCAAGCATTAATAACAGTCATCAGCTACTGCAGCACATATATCCAGGAGCTGAAAGTCACTGTTGTGTCCATATTTATAACCCCTCCAAAACCATATATTCCCGCCCATCCCTACATTAGGTGCAGAGGCTGAGAGCACACACAAGAAAGAAGCTCTGAAGCTGCGGTTAGACCTGTCTGATCAAAGCTGGATATGAAAAGGCAAAAGAGGAAACCCTCTGAGCCGAGCAGCAATGCCACTCATGGAGAAACTAGAGATGAGACAAAACAGGAGGTGGAGAAGAGACAAGACATGCAAGGGAATGGCTGCTATGTCACCATGCACAAATTGGCCTAATTATGTGTATAAATGCACCAATAGCCACGGATTTGCTGGCTGTATTCTCGACTTTAAATATTGATGCTTAGGAAGAGCTGAGATCAGGATGTCTGCTGCTGGATTAGGCTGCAGATTGCTCAGTCATTATCCATGGCCAAATCACCTGGCTTGGACTGCCTTCCTCCAGACAACTCTGGAGCTTGGGCAGAGGACACCTCTCAACACCAGCTAAGGGTTTGGTGTGCAGATGATCGATGAGGAGACGCTGCTCTACACCCAGGCAGTGCCACATGCAAACACAGAATGGGGCATGAACTGGGAGCTGATGATCAGTGCAGGAGTGGACTGGTAACTTGGCAGAACTGAGGACTCAGTAAAAATGAGGATGTGTCCAAACAAGGCAATATCCAAGGGCAGAGAAACAGTGTGTTTGGGGGGAGCAGATGGCCACTGGGTGCCTACAAGAATACAGAATCCCTCTCCCACATCCCAACCCAAAATTCTGGGTTTCTCCCATACTTTGTTCCCTCCCATCCCATCCCACCTCCTCTACAAGACAAGGTTGGGACAAATGGACTCAGAAGCAGCTTTTCATATTTTTTCTTTGTTGTTTTTTGGGTTTTTTTGTTGTTTTTCTTTTTTTTAAATAAGAAATTTATTGCAAATATAGAAATTGATTTTCTCCATACAGGAATCTCCGAGTTGAGGAAAAACGATTTCGTGCCATTCAGTTTTAAAACAAGAAAAGAAAGAAAGAAATGAAAAAAAAAAAAAGAAGAAAGAAAAGGGAAAGAAATAAAAATCTGAAAGAAGAAAAGGAAGAGAAAGGAAAAAAAAAAAAAAAAAGAAAAACAAAAATAAAAAGAGGAAGAAAAGAAAAGAACATAACTCCAACTGAAATTTGTCCATACACAACTTGGGGGGGGTCACAGGGTTGTTACGGAAGGAGGAACACCAAAGAGGCCACAAGGAGCCAGTCCCAGCAGCTGCCTCCCAGGCCCTTCCTTACATTCAAGGGCTGATACCCCTGGCTCTGTGCCCGGCAGC
>VZRU01016197.1:191835-232822 GCA_013398155.1 Pedionomus torquatus
TGGGGGAAGGCAAGCAAGGGAAGAGTAAGTCTGCCTGCATGTTGATAAGCCTTTCCAAAGGGAACCCTCATGACGTATAATCTCTTATCACAAGGGTACGTAGAAGGGTACCAGGGCTCCCTTAGGTAAACATGATCACAGCCAGGGACCTTGAAGAAGGCATATGCAGCAGGGTGTAGAAGACAAAGGGGAGGGAGGGTGAAAAACAAAAGGCTGTTATTGCCAGTGGCTCAAAACTCCTAGTATAAACAAGGGCAAGCCCCCATGCACGGCCAAAGCCACAGATTTTCAGCTACCTAAAAATGATGTACCCAGAATGCATGAAATAGGTAAACTGCAGACAAGCCTCCCCTCCTGAAAAAAAAAACCAAACAAAAAAAAACCAAACCCAACAACACTTTTTTGTTTGTTTCCTTTCTTCCTTAATGCAAGAGGGATAAATAATTCAAGCCACGTGTAACTACTTGTGCCCTAAAAACTCTTCCTACCACTCGGTGCAGGGACAAGGCTGTGGAGGTAAGCCAGACTGGCTTGAGCATGCTGGGGGGAGGAACAGAGTGTAGGAAGTGTGTCAAATACCAGCCTCCAGCCTCCCACCCCAGCAGTCCCAAACTGGAGCACACCACCCACTTACACCCCCACCAAAGAAAGGTGTGCAGCTTCCAACTTCTTACTTTGCCATCTCTCCTTGGGGGCTATGAATACTGAGGGACAGGGCACCTAGCAGGAATCAGCGGCAAAGTGACATTTGCTTCAATGTATTTCTGGGCTCTAGGCAAGCTCTTGGTTCAGACTAGGAAGGGCAGCCTGGAGCACCCTTCCCTCTGGCTTCAACACTTCTCCCACTGTGCTGAGACAGGAACATGGCAGGGGTATCCTCAGGCAGCGCAGAGGAAATAATTTCATACAGCAGATAAAACATGTGGGCACAGTGCTCTCTCTTCTTTTTTTTTTTTTTTTTCTCTCTTTTTTTTTTTTTTTTAATTTTGAAGAGAAAGAAAACAATAAAAACCAGAAAAGGATTCTTAGTTAATGAAAAATAAAGATCCCTCTTGCCCAGTTCATTCTGGGGGGAGGCTGCTCACTAAAGATATTGCCAAGGCTTTTGCTGCAAAAGCTGAACCAATTTCTAGCACAAAGACACAAAGGGCAGAAATAAAATGAAGGAAGATAAATGGAGGAGGAGTGAACCCTTGAGGAACAAGGCTTACGTCTGTGGAGAAATCTGAGCTGATTTGGGTCCGTGGAATTACCAGGCCAGCTGGATTAAAGGATCAGAGATAGTGTCACAGAGAAACACTTAAATATTCAATAATCCAAAAGTAAAGCCAAGATGGAGAAGGGGAGGGGGAGAAGAGGTAGACCAATGGAAAAGACAGAGAGAAAGCTTCTGTTCCTCACAGCTCATCATCTGAGGCCGCCAAACTCATGTCGTTTATGGTTGTCATATGATGGCCTCCAGCTGCTGCCTCAGCTTTGCATCAGCTAGCACTGAAGCAGAAGGCAGAGGTTTTTACAGTCTGTTGCTTTGTTTCTCAGCCTTATAATCCAATAAGAAAAAATTTCCTGACACTGTCTCCCCAGATGCATCATATGGGAGGCACATCTGGCTCTCCACAGATTGGGACCCACAGGCCTCTGATGTTCCTCAGTGCCAGGCTCCTTTCTTGTTCCACCTTTTCCAGAGGTGACTCAATGCAGAGATACAGCCAATCCCCCACACCATCCCTTTACCTTCCTCTAATGCTCCTTCATTTTGCCTGGTCTCTTCCACTGAGCAAGAGTGGCAGATACTCTTATGATTTTTGCACATTGGTGCCTAAAGTACGTCCAGCCCTGGAGAGGCCGGGGCAATCCCTGAGCAAGCAGTGAAAAGCTCATCCCAGATTTTAGCCAGCATCCTTCTCTGAGCATTATGTGTTGGCCTGACTGTCTCACCTCACCAAATATTCTCCATAATATGTAGCTCCATCCAGGAACATCCCAGCCCTCTTGCTTTGATCCCTTCTGGTGGAGCAGACTGCTCCAAATGCTGTGCTGAATTCATCATAACCTGCTATAGCTTGTTCACAGTGCACAGGGACAAACTCAGAGGCCAGGACCATGTTCCTCTGCAGCAACCCCAGCAATTGCTGAGGGCCACCCCATCTCACTCAGGGAGCTGCACTCAGTCAGCACAGAGACGAGAAAGGAGAGATGTCCTAGCAGATGGAAGGGCAGATGTCATAGCAGCCTGGAAAGGAAAGAGGTGGCTGGTTTAAGGGTGAATGGAAATTAAGGTGGTATTTATCCTTGCTATGTGTCAAAAACAAGGGGACCAGGCATAGAAAACGTGCTTTCTGTCTACCTCTCACCTTGGCTGTGCAACCCTGCCTCAGACATGGACCAAAGGAAGGGTCAAGCTATTCATCAAGTCATACCTCAAGGTAGCTATGAATAAGAAATATGAAGACACTGCCATTTTCCACCAACAGCTCTGCTATCTTCCCCTGTCTCCCCACTATCACATTTGTTTTAAGAGCCCCAATGTCATTCCAATCCATGGCCACCTTCACCCCTAATCATGGCCTAGGACCTATTTCATTCCCTGCTACATCAACACCATAGGAATCCCAGTCTCCGTCTCCACCACAGCCATCCCTTGCCCTTTAGGGAGCAGCTGCTCCCTGACTGGCAAATCATAGGCAAGGGGACTCCAGGGATGGGGGTCAGCACCATGCTCTCCCTCAACTGTCTAGAGTCTAATGAACATAAATCAGACAGTGCTGGAGTCCAACAAGACAAGGAGGCAACACTCTGTTCTTTCTGCTGGCCTGAAAGATGCTGACAGTGGCATTGGCTGCTTCCCTCCCTTGGTCTTTAGGCAACAGAGCAAGAAGTTGCAGGGATGGAGGGTGGGCAGGGATAGCAAGGGCAAGCAACTCCAGCTCAGAGGACAGCCAAGGAAGGGACACAGGATCTGTTTTATAGGGCCGGTGCAAGGTCACCACCCCCATGTGCTGGGCCTACCCTGTTGTATGGTTCCAACACTCTTCAGAGTAACCCAAGAGGGCTCTTACAACGTGCCTTTGGCTCCTGGCCATCCTCAGGTATGCAAGAGCATCAAGGAGCAGTAGTGGCATTGTGCCCATGAATGGCTGTTCCCTCCTTGGCTGGCACAAAGTCAATCCATCAGCTCCAAGGTCCCAACAATCTCCCTCTCTATCCCTCTCGATTTCCCCAGCAATCCACCAAAGGTTGAGCTCACATAGCACTCTTTCCTTTAAGGGGTTTATTCCCTACTAATGGATGCCTCAAGGTTACTGGCATTTCTATGCAACAGAGTATTTGGAGAAGAGCAGAAGGCCACAGGGATGGTTCTCCTGTTCAGAGGAGAGAGCAGGGAGAGCGAAATGGAGAGAGGAGAGCCCCAAGACTGAGTCAGGAGCTGGATGTCCTGACAGCAGCAGGCAGTCCTTTGGCTCGACAATCAAGGTGACACAGGGGGTGACACAGGAGTACAGTCACTAATTAGATCACCAGGTATGAGGGCAAATTAAAATACCACCACTGAAAGTGTGGACAGGCATGATATAAGGGACAGAGACAAGCTGGGGGCTGAGAGTGTGGAAGGACCACAATGAAGAGAGGATACGGGGTCTAGAAGCAAAAGTGTAAAAAGGCAACTAGAAAAGCCACATATAAGCGTAATTTGGGCCTGGAATTCTGATCTTGTCAACCTTGTCCTCCTGGGGCCCAGTGCACTGGAAAAGCCCGCGCTTAATTCTACCATTGCTTAAACGGTGCTAAGAGCCTCCCATTAGAAATGCATGCATTAAAAACCTGCCAAACACTCTTGGCTCCTCTGGGGACACCCCGAAACCAGGCCAAAGCTCCTGCTGCTTTCTTATGCTTTGTGCTGCAGTTGGGCATCAGCCCTCTTCCCAGCTCAGTGCATTGCCGGCTCCTGGCGGGCCTCAGGACACAAAGGCCATCTTCAAGGGGCTCTGTCTCACCCCTCTTGATTTCAAGGTCCTTCCAGGATTTCTCCACTTCCTGAAAAAGGGGCCTTTCCCAGGGATGCTTCATAGTGGGAGTTGGTGCCTTGCTTGAAGGGACTCGCTACATCTGCTGGATAGTTTCTGTGACACACACTGGTGTGAGCATCGCTGCAGCTGCTTCAAATCGCCATCCAGAGATGGCCCTCACTTTTGCCCCTGGCTATTGTGAAAGGGCAGTGCTGTGGGAGGAGCTGGCAGCACAGATGTCGTACTTACACAACAGCAGCCCTTCCCCTCTCAGCCCCGCTGCTTCCAGGGGTGCTCCCATTTATTGCAGGAGTTACTATCAAGTCATGCAGCAGAAAGCCTGTGGCTGTGCCCAGGGGTCCTCCAGAAGCCCTGAGAAGTTTGGGATCAAAAGAAGACGGAGCAGGAAACCTGATGACCTGTGGATTTGTGACATGGGTGACATTTTTTTGTGTGTGTGTGTGAGAGAGAGAGAGATGATGTCTTACACTGCAGCTTATCTGATATCCACCAAGGGTTGAGCTCAAACAGCACTCTTTCCTTTAATGGACCTCTGTGAAGGTTTCTCTCTCGCTTTCTCTCTTCTCTAATTTATCCCCCTATGTTCCTGAAACACATAAGATCACAGCATCTCTGAGATCCATCCCAATGTTACATTTGTTTGAAATTGGCCCTGTAGCTTCAAAAATCTAGAAGACAGAGGAGCTGGCTTAGGCAAAAACATGAAAGAAAAAAAAAAGGCAAAAAAAAATCTGCAGAGCCATCCTAGAAAGTCATGCAACAACAGGTATTTTCATGTCACTGTCCAAACAAAGCCTTCATCTCTTGAACTGATGTCCTGGGTCCTGCTGAAGGATGGGTTAGGGGCTGTGTGAGTTTTGGCAGAGTGCTGACACAAGAGAAGTGTTGTGGTTCAGCTCTGGGTAGGTTCATTTCACCGTGTACAAATCCACAGTGCCTGCTGGGAGAAACATTGTGCCTCTGAAAGCTGTCAGGAGTGGGGAGGAAGCTTGTGACTCCCAAACTGCAGTTGACCCTGACACAAGGAAGCCCAATGCACTAGGATCCCAGCAGGACATTGTGATGGGAAGCCTACAGAACCGTACAGGATTTCAGCTGCTTCTCACAGGACACTGCTGCAAGGATGCTCACAGCAGGCAATTCCAGCCAGCAGTGATAAGGCCCTGCACAGAGGAAGGTCAGAAGGCTGAAATACAGTCTGTAGGACTTCCCCAAGGACATGCTGCCCTGCCGTCCTGCCCTTTGGCCTGTTCATAGAATCACAGAGTGGTTCAGCTTGGAAGGGACCTAAAAGATCATCGAGTTCCAACCCCACTGCCATGGGCAGGGGCACCTCCCACTAGAGCAGGTTGCTCAAAGCCCCATCCAGCCTGGCCTTGAACACTTCCAGGGATGGGGCATCCACAACTTCTCTGGGCAACCCGTTCCAGTGCCTCACCACCCTCACGGTGAATAATTTCTTTTTAATATCTGATCTAAATCTCCCATCTTTCAGTTCAAAACTGTTACCCCTGATTCTGTCACTACACTCCCTGATCAAGAGTCCCTCCCCATCTCTCCTGTAGGCCATCTTTAGGTACTGGAACGCTGCAACAAGGTCTCCCCGGAGCCTTGTCTTCTCCAGCCCGAACAGCCCCAACTCTCTCAGCCTGTCCTCACAGGAGAGTTCATGGCATGGGAAGAGTTCAGGTGTTAACCTGAAGTTCCCATCTGCCATACAAGTGCACATTTGCTCAAGCAAATGCACAGCTATTGACTCCAAACCTTTGCTGGGCCAAAGAGCTTAAAGACTAACTATGAAAAAAGCTCAACACGATGCTGTATATGAAAACCCTGTTCTCCCATTGCACCTCCCCAGCAGCGATTAGATGCATAATTTGTTAGGCAGCAAGAAAGAGAGAATGGGAAAGCTCAGGGGAGAAAAACGAAGCGGCTCAGAAGCATGAAGGAAAAAAGAGAGCTTTAGAAGCGTAAATCTTATTTTATAGCGATAAATACTGGCAGAAAGGTCTTTCATATGCCACTGGTTCCCTGGCAGGCCAGAGAGCCACCTTTGTTTTCCAAAGTGAAATGGTTACCTTTTATATTAACATGATTATTGAAGATTCAGAGGTATTTGCATCAAGCCAGCTCCACCCAGACAGCCCATGGCAGTAGTCCACAGGAGTGTGTGCATGGGGGTAGGCTTGAGGAGCAGTCTTGTCCAAGTAGAAGGGGATGTCAAGAGATTACAGGTTCCATAAAAAGTATCATCGGCAATAAAGCTGCCTTTATCGCTTTCCCCACAGGGGAGAGGAGTGGGGGTCTGGGAAACACCATTCCCCTTTGGTGCCATCCCATGAGCCCAGACCCGAGGCAGTGGAAAGGCTTGGAAATAATTCCTGCTGGCAACGGGGAGGGAGCAGGGGCTCCGTGTGTCTGTCTGTAGGGACCTGCCATCGGGAGCGCAACAGCGAGACTGGCTCTGCCTGGGCACGTGCACGGGTGTGCGTTGGGGGTGAGTCACAGTCGAGAAAGGGGTGGCAGCATCGGCCCCGGGGGTGTGAGGCAGAGGGGGGAGTACGTGTGGAGGTGTTGCTGTAGGTGATGGGGTGGGCGCGCGGGCCGGGTGTTTACGTGGGTTAATCGCTCTGTGAAGCGGAGAATGAGTGCTGGTTCCCGGGGAGGAGAGATGGGAGGAATTGCCATGGGGAAGCAGGAGAAGAGCACCGGTTGTGAGCGTCTTGTGTGTGTGTGTGTACGTGGTGTGTTTGCATGGAGCAGCCATAGTGGAGAGAGGGGTGGGAGTGCTGGCTGTGTGTAAGGCACCCTAGGGAACGGGGTGGGAGCGCGGGGCTGCGTGTGGGCGTGCGTGGATCACAGGAGGCGACCGTGGTTGTGCAAGTGTGTGTGTATAGGAGAAGCGCTGTAAGAAAAGGGGTGGGAGCGCTCCTTCTGTACGTGTCCCCCAACGTGAATCACTGCAGGGAGCAGGGTGTGAGGGCTGGTTCTGCATGTGCGTGTGGGAGGGAGTTGCTGTAGGGGACAGGGAATGACCTCTGCTCACTGCGGGCTGGCAGGGGGAAAGGGACAGAGTGGCAGCTCTGCATGAGCGCACGTGTCAGCTACCATAGTCGGGGCGGGCTCTGGGTGGATGGCAGGGAGCTGCTGGAGGGAGCAGGATGGGAGCGCTGGCTCTGTTTGTGCACGGGGCATTGATGCAGGGAAGGGCAGCATGTCCAGCATGAGGCCAGGAGAAATGCTTGGGCTGTATGTGATGTCATTGCAAAGATCCCCATCCCCTCAGGGTCACCGTGACACCTCTGATGTCCTGTGCTGGCTGGCCTTGCTGCCCTGTTTCCTACAACAGCACCTCCTGGCTTTCACCGGGCTGGCTGTGAATGGCAGGTGCTCAAGCTATTCGAGAGATGCTCTCATTCAAACCAAAGATGCCACCAGCATTTCTGTATGTTAAATGCATCCCCAGCAACCCAGTGATGCCAGTTTGGAATGCCCCCAAACACAGTACCCATGTGGGTACAGAAGGGAAGGGGCATGAAGGAGGTTAGTCCTTGCATTACACCTCACTACTGTCTCTTACTGGAGGGACTCGGAGCCTAAGCAATTGCAGAGGTCCTGGACTGGCTGAGGGTAGCAACCACTTCACAAGGTGCACTGATGGCCAGTCGTCCTGTGGAGGATACCTCTGGGCCTGCAAACTCCTGTGGGGCACAAGCATTGACATTCCATCATCCTTCAACATGCTCCTGCCTTCCAGCTAACCTTCCCCTGGGCAACCATATGAGAGAGGTTCCTTCACTGGCAGTGAGACCTCTCTCCAGGCAGAATAAGCAACCACTCAAGTACAACTCCAGCATGAAAACTCCAGAGGTCAAGCCACCCTTCCAGTGAGAGGAAGTGGCTGTCCTTGCATGGCCTTGCCAGCCAGGGTATCTCTGACAGTCATGTGTCATTACCCCAAGTCATTAGTCTGTGAGATGTCAAAAGACAGGGCAGCCCCTCTGCTCAGGTTTCCTGCAAATGGAAGGTCGACCAGAAGCCATTACAGATGATAGTTCAAATATGGCAGATACAGTTCTGATCTGGCAGGGGGCAGAAGCAGAGGAAAGGCAGAAACGGAGAAGCTGTTTCAGGTGACCCAAGAGCGAAATGCTGTGGTAGCATGGGCTAATGGGGATACTTCAGCCCCTCAAAGCTCTTCCTCTGGTCAATGCGTGCCTGGATTCAGGAAGAGAAGTAGCCCTATGCTGTATAGGACACAATGTTTTCATATGGCTGCTTCCACCTTCCTTCCATCCTCCACCCCCAGGAAATGGCACAGCTCAGCTCCGCTGGGAAGGGACCCTCCTCCTGGCCAGCTCGCCCACCTCTATTTCAAGCTAACATCTGACATGCATTTTGACACAGCCGTGCCTCCCCTCTCTTTTCCCCACTACCTTGCCTTGTTTAGAGCCTGTTTTTTTCTTCCATTGCCAAAACACAATGACTGTTATAATTAACAGATTATCTCAGTGCGACAGCTGCAGTCCTTTGAAAATTAGGTTGAATAACAGGATCCTGCCGTATGGTAATTTCTTTTCATCTCTCAAATATTTTCTCTCTCTCACTCTCGCTTGTACCTCATTTCTTTTTTCTTCCTTTTTTTTCCTTTCTCTCTCCCCTCCCCTACCTGTCACCAGCTCCCTGACTGCATGAGTGATATCTTTGGGGTGAGACGGGCTGAAGGGTTCTCTCCACCTTTATCAGCTGTTTTCACTCCTCTTCTTTTAATGCTACACCTCACAGAGAGGCAGTGTTTGCAAGGAGGATTATAAACGTCAGGAAAATATGCACCCACCAGAAGCTGTGCTCAGGAGCCCTCCCTGAAGCCCCACTGGCTCGGAACGGCAGCCCAGGGAATTGCATGGGAAGGGGAGAAACGGGGATGCAGTAGCCTGAACCACTGCCGGCAACTTTCCCACGGGGATCTGAGCACAGCAGTGTGGCTAAGGGGTTTGTACCGAGCTAGCCAGGGTGCTCTACCCACCCACCCACCCGTCCGCCTTCTTGCTGACTCAGTACCTGCCCCTGACTCACCACTTGCTCACTGAATGGGGACTGGCAGTACTTACACGGCATCCTTCCCTCTCGCTAAGGCAATAGCTCTGCCACTTACCACCCCCTCTCCCCATTATCCACCTACATCTGTCTCTCTACCAACTCAATCAACCCAAGCCAGCCAAAAAAGCAGCTTGCTGGAAATTCGGGGTTTCAAAACCAAAATAAGAAATGGTGCTGCTCCCAGCTGGACCCAAACTAAAGGCTCTGGAAATCTCCTCCTCTGCGACTGGAGATCCCCTGGCCCCTGCTGCAAACTGGACCAATCCATCCACCAAAGTAGCTGGGCTCCTCAGGCCTCTGCTTGGGCAGACCTGCTAGCATACAGCATTTCAGGCTGCGAGGATGACCAGCCAGACATATGGGACAGGTCTGCTGGGACAGAGCCTGCATTTGGCAACTGCAAGGTTCCAAGTCCAGAGTCAAGAATTCTACAACTTTGTCGTTGACTGTACTAGGAGCATTAGTTAACTATTCTCGATGCCTGCCTTGAGCTCATGCAAAATGCCTTCATCCTGCACTGCTCATTTCAACCATGTCTGTAATCTATACAACATTGGCTGTTACAATTAAACACCACTTTTTCTCCATGAAAAAGAAGGCAGTCTTCCTCCACACCACCCATCCATCGCAGCCTAACCCACCTCTGCAGAGACTTGCTCCAGCTGAGTCCTGGACCTCCTCCTGCCTCCTCAGCACAGCCATTTCCTCTCCTCCTATGGAGTTCCACCTCATTTATTTTCCTAATCCCGATTCAGTAGAACAGAAACACTTTGTCACCATTATTCTGCCAAAAGCCAAGTAGAGTCTTTTAACAAACACTCATCCATTCCATTGTATTTCAGCAGTCTCCAGTAATGCTCCTCCTCATTGTCCATGATCTCACTCTTTTCATTCCTTGCCACCCTCACCCTGCATTCTCCCTCTACTGCTTTCACTCCAGGCCCTGTGTTGGCTCGTGGCACTTAAAGCACATCTCCTCATTCATTCACTGTCACTTATCCAAATGCTACCTTCACTTATTAATTCTCCTTTTTTTCTAGTAGCATCCCTCCTCTGAGTGCTTTGTACAGTCCTACTTACGTATCCAATAATAGTATTTTCCCAATGAGTGAGTCATATACCCCTTTGCTGACATTTAGAATTCTCCTTGTTCTTTGAAACACGTTTATTCATTCCCCCTCTCTACAATTTTATATATGTCTGCTCGTGGTGGTGCATTTCCTACAGCAGCTGTGCAGCAAACAGATGATCCATGCAAATAACCCAACAAAACGATTGTCTCTGCTGGTACCTTGTCATCCTCCATTTTAATTATGTAGGCCAAAGCTAATTCAAGCTACAAAGCAATCAAAAATAGGGGACATCTTAATTTAAGAAACACCCCACCCTTTCCTTTGTTCTTGCTCAGTCCAGATTTTAATATTTTATTTTTTTTTTCCCCATCTATTTGCTGCTTTGCCTCTTTTGATGCTGTTAGTACCAGAGTACATGGAGGCTGCAACTGATACTGGGCCTCTGGTTTCCTAGGTGCTGTAAACATGTTCAGTGAAAAATAAACTTTGCTTCAGACTGTTTCCAAGCTGAAAGGACAGGAAAAAAAAAGGAGCATCACTCAGGTAATAGGGGCACATAAATGTCTTACCCACTAACCCAGGTAATATATATTCCATGACCAGGGAGTGAAGCCTCATCCCCCTAAATCTCTCCCAAGGCTTCATCAGGTAGTCCTAGCAAGTAATTCCTCTGGCAGTCTCTCCTTATTCCTCACTGTAGCCCTTATTCCTTCCCCCACACTTTTCTTTCCTTCCCTTTCAGTCCTTAGTCACCTTTGCATATGCCATATTTTATTTATTCCTTACTACTTCTCTTAATCTGCACAGGCCAAACCCTAAGCTCTGTAGTCACCCTGACTCATTTCCTACCCAGGAAAAGCAAGGATTTAAATCAGTGGGAAAGCCTATGATGTCAATCTGGATGGAGACTGACAATGCACGGGGACTCCCACATGATTATTTCTTGTTCTCACTCGCCCAGGTCTGCATTTAGCAACGTACTTAAGCACGCACCCAACTGTAAACCCATGCAAGTCCTATTCAGCCTCTCAGTTGCTTTCTTCGGCAACATCTGTGTTGATGGTTCCCACATCTTCCAAACACAACAGATTCTCCTTCTGTGCTTCCTCTTCCTAGCCTCTTTGTTACCCACCCACCAACATCCTTTCCCTCGCTTTAAGAAATTTAGACTTTTAACATGTTTTCCCTTTGCTTTGGATTTTCTTATTTTCACTGCTGCTCAGGGGCTCCAGCTTGTAATTTCACCTCCCTTTTCCTGTGATGGCTATGCTGAATAAAACACTGACTTCCCCCTCTGCTCTCCAGTATTCTGAAATACCAAATCGGGCCATTGAGGAGAAAAGCTGTTGGCCAGGATTGCTGTCTCTGATACTGAAACAGAGCCGGCAGTAATATTTACAGGCTACTTTGAAAGCTCCAGGGATGGCTTGTGGCCAAAAACGATGATATCCACCCCCTCTTTTTTTTAATGATGTCTTCCTATGACTCAGTCTGGTCCATAAGTCAAAATGAGATATGTTTTTTTAACCATCCTCCCTTTAAGCAATGAGAACAAGAGCCTAAGAACAGAACGCCGTAGCATCACGGACAGGACGGGCTACGTCACGAGTAATGCAACTTGGGGTGTCCTTGGTGGCTTGAAAAGAAGCAGAACAAAAGGCACATGTCCTCTTTCCGGAGAAATGAGTTTTGGCAGAGCTAAACTGGCAATTGCCTGAGTTTTTCTAAACTTAGTTTTATCTGTAAGCAAAGCGAGAAACACGCGGGAAGCAGAGACACCGTGACCTCGGGGGCTCATGACTTCCTGGGCTCAGCAAGGAGCTACCGTGCCCTTTATCATCCACCATTGTACAGAGGCAAAGTCTTGAATAAAGGGGACGGTGTAGGGGGAGCTGTGACAGCTGTTTCAAAGTGGGACTGTGGCGTACCAGCACAGCCTGCCCACACGCTCTTACCTCTGCCTCCAGCTATACAGGCTGCAGCAACAAACAGCCATTCAAATGGTTGATAAACGAGCAGTTCAGCCAGAGACCACTTAATTTGCTCCTTGCCTTCTTTGTCTGCCGGTGGCAGGGAAAAATGCATGTTTGGAAATTGGCAGTGTTGTGTATAGCATTACCAGGCTGGAGTTATACTGACTGCTAGAGGGGGGAAAAAAATATAATAAAATAAATAAATAAATAAAAGAGAAGGCGGCTGAGAGCTGGGGAGAAGAAGGGTGGTGTGGGAGTGGGGGAGAGCCAGGGAAGGAAAAAGGGAGAGAAATGAGACAGTATTGTATCCAAGACTAGATACTATGATGATGAGGACATTAAGAATATGATAGATCGTCAGGAAAGGAAGGCAAACAGACAGAAGCAGACACAGAGAAAGAGACAAAGACGAAGGAGGGAGGGAGAAGGAAGAGAGAGAGGCAGAATTAATTTAGGAAGAATATACTGAAAACATAATCTTCTCAACAGGAAAAAAAAAAGAGAGAGAGAGAGAATTAAACAAACAGCGACAGGAAACCGGGAAAGAATAACTTTTTTTTTTTTTATGAGCTTGTTAACATTTGTGAAGTTAAGTAACCCTAAATTTATGCCATTAATTTGCATGTATTACATTTTTTTCTCTGCTGCCAGTTTATAGTCTCTGTGAAACCTTTAAAAAGTGGCTTTTTTTCCTCCTTTTCCCTTCACTAGTGTTAATTAAGGCTTGTGATATATGTATATTTTTACACTGCCAAGTTGCTCTTACATTTAATCATCAAATGGCCCTTTTTGCCTTTTTTTGGACCACTCCTGCCTCTTCTCCACAGAAACATGAGGAGGTCTGTCAGCCTCCCCATCCACACCAATCTGTAAGCATGCCTAGAGCCTGGCTGGGCTCCCACCGATCATGTCCCTGTGAGACAAGGCAGCTGTCACAACAGGGAGACGTGGGGAGGATCTTCAGCTGCTGAAGAGTTAACAGCTCCAATCCACTCAGGCAAACACATTGCCATGCTGAAGCACACTGTATTTACACATCACCAATGACTGGGGAACCTTAAAATTGGATTCTTGGGGGAAATCCAGCCAAAGACCACAGTGAGATTCCTAATGAAGGCTTGTGGCCAGAGCTGGGGGAGGCACAACTGATGGATACACTATAATCACCTGCTGGCAGAAAAGGGGATGCGAGTCGTTCTCCATGGCTTTGGTAGCACCTAGAAATCTCCAGGCTGAGAGGTGCATAGAAAGAGCTGCTGCAGAAAATGCAAGTCCGGCTTCTTCCCTCCACCCAGAGGACTGCCCCACATCCATTCCAGAGACAGCAGTCCCTCCTCTCCTACTGAGGACTCTTCTTTCTGGGCAGACAGATCTCTCTTCTGAGCACATCACTGACTTTGGAAGTGCCCTAGGCCAACACAAAGCATAGCTGGTGGAGCCCTTTTGGCAGCTGTCCCAGCGAGCATATTTCTGAGCTCAGCTGGACAGGAGTCTTGGTCCTAAATGTGCTTTGATTGCTTTGCTCCTCTCTAAAAGCTCTGTATCTCCCAGCTGTAAGCAGAGCTTGCTGAAGCAAGAAGCAGGTTGCTAAGCCTGGTTTGGATGCCAGTTGGTCTCTAGTGGAGCTGACGGGACTTGTCTTGTTAGAAGCCAGCTGAGCTGAGACCACAAACACTGAACATTGATTCAGACCTAAACACCCGCCACGGGAGACACAGCAACTCGAGCAGTGAATAAGGGTGACTGCTGGTCACAGTGAAGATGGTGTTCCCTCATCCCCTATGGAGGAAGCTTGTGATCTCCTTGGGGCTCTGACAGGCATATGACAGCTCTCCAGAGGGTCTCTGCTGAACTGGGGTTGGAAAGGAGAGGAAGGGGAGACAGACCAGGCTTTTCGCACTGTCACTATTATTTTGCCATATGGGGGTGTTGAGCACCGGAGAGGATATTCTGATTTACTCCCTGGCTTACTGTTGCTGCGGCAACGGGAGAAATACAGGCCAAACCAGGCTGCATCTGCAATGTGGTGGTAATAGGGAGTTTGGGTTCCCATGTGTTTGTTTGTTTGTTTGTTTGGCTGTTTGCAGGAGCCACATGGTAAAAAAGCACTGTCATGATGAAAAGGGAACAGGGCCCAAATTGTACCCAGACAAATATGCCCTCCTCTCATGCAACAGCAAAACAGTCATGCATGCAGTCATATTCACAGCACACTGCCTGAGGAACACCAGCACGTACACAGATGTGTCCTCTCTTCCCACCACGCATACACCTCTGGAGCTGGAGGTCCCCTAGCTACTCTGTCATTGTCCCGAGAAGCTGCTCTTCTTTTTTTTTTTTTCACAGATACAAAGCCCCTGTGCACTGGACACTTTCTAGTAGGGCTCTGAAGAACAACTAAAACTCTGGGGCCCACCAGCTTGTCTCAGCTAGCGAATCTCCTCTGCCATTAGGTCCACACGTCCCAGTTAGCCATGATGCTAAGGGGTACCACAGCCCCCAACGGCTGCTGAGGAAATACTCCTCCCTGAACATACTCCTCCAGCACATCATAGTGCTAGTTCTTACCTTCCTATGTGATCAACGAAACAAACCCAGCCCTGTCTCAATAGTCATATCCCCAGTTGGGAGAGATGTCCTCCATTCCCGACATCAGAGTGAGCCCTCAGGTCACATAAATTGGCTCGTTGCAGATGCCAACCTTCGACTGAGACACCACCATCTTACAAATCTGCTAGCACAATTCCCACCCTGGAAAGCAAGCTGTAGAGCAAAGTTAAGTACAGCCCCTTTCCCTCCCTCTCCTCCAGCCTGCCGGGACCCAAGTATTCTCCACCTTAACTGTGGTCTTTGAGAAAGGCTCAATGTCCAAGGCATCCAAAGTGCTAGCCCCAGAGGTCTCCTTGGGGTCTGGTGGAAGGAAGGAGATGATTCTTCAGCTGTTCCTCACAACCTCAAGGCTGTTCCCTGGAGAGCTGGAAGCACAGAACAGCCTTATAGCATGGCAAAGTTGCAACTCAGTCACGTCCTGATCCATTCTTCCTCATTCCACAGCCTCTCACAGGCTGAGGTTAGGAAGGGTGCAGGGTGCAGAGAAAATAGCCTGAAGACAGGGCAGGAGCAGGGTTTGCTCAGACATAGAGGCTGTGGCGTTCCTCAAAATGAGACTCCTAAACAGCTTTGGGAATCCTGTGTTACAACTTTGCAATGGAGAGGCAATGCATGGCAGAGAGAGACTGAATTTGCTCAGTCTGGTGGGGCAAGCGCGCATGAGATGGGACACCTCTATGGGGACAGTGTGCATGGGGTCTGAGAAGAAAAGGGTGGTGATACCCATAACCTGTTGGCTGCTGCTAGTAGTGACTTGAAGGACATGACAGTTAAAAAAAGGGGGGGAAAAATAGGTTGGGGTTGAGCTGGAAAAGATGAGATGATGGAGACGAGAGGCTCTGCAGGCATGAAAAGCTTCTCTACAACACTGTGCAGAGAGGAGAAGTCCAGCTCAATCCCAGTGAGGGCAAGACAGCCATAGGGCATGTGTGGTGGCTGCATGTGTGCTATAGGAATGCTGTCTATTCTCAGAGTGCCTGGCCACCCAGGGCTCTGCACATGCAGGAGAGGTGAGATGGGGTGTAGGTTCCCTTCCTTTCACTCCTGTCTGCCTTTTCTCCCATCATTCCTGAGATTCCATCTGGCTCCACTATTTTTACACACATAAACACAAACACACAAAAAAAAAGAGAAAATAAACACTTAATTTCTAACCTAATCAGCCCTTCTCTCACTAATTAGCACCCTCTGAGCACATCCACAGGCTGTGAGAGATACTCTGGGGTTGATAATGACCCCCAACCTGCAGATGCATATGCTGACGGGTCAGCAGAGCCAAGAGCAACCCGGGGGAGGAAGGGAGCAGAGTGATCTTTGTCGTTTTGGTTTTTTCACTCAAATCTGGGATACTGGAAGGGGGATGTCTCCTTTTTTTTGGCAGGATCCCTTGTATGTGTGCGTTTTTCAGTGAGAGAGTGAGTGTGTGTGTGTGCGCGCATGCATGTGTGCCAAGGAGAGGTTTGGTGGTTAGGGTTAGGGTTTAGGGTTAGGGGGTTAGGGTTAGGACTACTGTTTAGGGGTTAGGGTTAGGAGAGGACTGGAACGAAATCCTGGCGCTGAGTCAAACCTGAAACACATTGCAATTTGTGCTTCTTGCTGGTGGTAATGAAGGGCTCTGTTCAGGACACACGGGACACTAATTATGGGGCTTCAAAGGCAGCTTTCTGCAGAGTGCTCTCTAAAGGGGGGCTGAGGGGAGGAAGGAGCACAAGAGGGGGGTGTTCTCCACTCAATGGAAGACTTCTGGCTCCTAGTGCTGCTGGGAACGCACTTTTTCTTTCTGCCTGTCTCCCATAGCAACTCCTACCCATGAGATCTAAGAAGGTGCATCTGGCAGCTCTTGGCAAGCCCTCAACAGCGAGCAGGCAAGGCAGGCTCTGGTACCAAGTGTGTGCTGCCATGGGGAGGGGAGAGTTCCCAGTGGAAGTGGAGGGACAGCATGCTTAAAAGAAGCTAAAGTGGACATAGGGCATGGCAGAAAGAGAGAAAAGAGGAGAAGGAGCTGGAAGGGGAGAGGCAGGGACTCACTGTGATTGGCTTGCAAAGGTAGCACCTGTGGGAACAGGAGATGCCCTTAGTCTCCAGGGGTTTGCAGGGAATAAACCTCTGGATTACCACAGATCAATACACCATAGCCGAGTCTTGTCAACGGCATCCCACGGGGTTATTTCTCATCAGACACTGGAATGTGCAAACTTTGTGAACAGGACAATGGGCAGGGCGGAGGATGCACCTCCAGTGTGTCAATCTGGGCACAAGGCTCTGGGCTTAGCTGGGCACCAAAAATAAACAAGCATGGCATGGGCACCCAAAGAGCTCTAGCCCACTTCCTGGAGCTTTACAGACCTTGGCCCTACAACCTCTAAGTATTGCAGATTCACTCAGAACTGTAGCGTTCCTGTCTCAAAGGGAAGGAGCCAATGGGTGACCCATGGTCACCAAAGACAGTCTTAGGTCAGCTCTCCTGCTTCCTACCTGGTACCTCAACCACACCGCCTGCCCACCCTCCCTCCATGGGAGTAAGCATGAAGCAGCAGCTCTGGTGGAAAACAGGCCTGTGCTGAGATTGATTAAACGGGGACAGAGTGTGGGAGGAAAGAGAAGAATAAATTGGCAGGGAGAGCAACAGAGCGTTAGTGAGAGACAGGAAGAAAGGATGAGTGAGAAGTATGGTGAGGAAAAGAAAAGAGAGAATAGAGGGTTATCTGTGGATTATATTCACCAGGCCATGCATCAAGCACAGAGAGAAAGCAAGGGAAAGAAAAGAGAGGTGGTATGAGCACATGAGAAGAAGAAAAAGTGTAAAAAGACTCACAAAGAGCAACAGAAGCAGACAGCTTGAGAGAGAAGTAGCGTTTCACTGATTCTGCATGACAGCATGCTCCCTGCCATCACTCACTACCCCACAAGCTGCCAGAGTGCCCCACAGCTCCCCTTAGCTTCAGAGAGAGCTGACTTTTTTATGCCAGGCTGCCTCAGCATCACACATGGTTTCACCTAGATACAGCTGTTTTGCAGTCAGGACCGGTCCTGCCACAGTGAGCTATTGCTATGCAGTATTTAACCAAGGAGAAGCAGAAGGCTAGCTGAACACACCTTTCAGTAGTCCTCTAATACTTCTCCTCAACTGTCCAGGTCTGTAGTATTTCTGACCTTTCTGCTCTCTCCTGGTCACCAACCCACACTTAACCGCTTATTCTGGATGGCCTGTTTCATGTCTCCTGTGTTCAGTGTCACCACGCCAAAAGCACGGCCACCTGCAGCCCAGAGCAGTACAGCAGGGCTGTGACTACTGGAGACAAAGAGGGAGGAGGCTCACCCCTGGAGAAGCACCCTGGGGTGAGACTGGCTGAGGTGTGACTCAGGCCAGAGGCTCCCCAGTGCACGGAGAGCAGTGCAAGGCGATTATTAACATCAGCTCTTGGGCAAAAGGCTTCACATGCATATCCAGCCATTCCTTGTCTGCTTCTTTACTACTGACCAGCCATGAACCTCATGGTCAGATTCCTAGGCAGACAGAGACAAAAGGGTTTGGATACAGAAACATATTATGGTGTTGGAATCTTCCCTGCGGCAGGTGTTGCACCTGCCTGGGCTGATGGTCTGCTAGGATCTGCAAAGAAAAGACATCAGCCTCTGGGAGGTGCAGACTCAGTCTCAGATATAATTGCAAGACACAGCCTTGGAAGGGCCTAGCTCCATCACTGACTCTTGTCTAATTGAAGTGTAACAACCACGGCACAGTCCAAACAACTCCAGGGCACTCATGTGCCCTCACCTCCTTCCATCCCACAGCCCACTGAAAACTTCCCATTAGCTGCTAACAGCTGCTAAACCTTTACTAAGAAAGCCGCAATAGATCTAAATAGAACGGGAGAGCAGAGCTCATCACCAACCTCTTCTGACCATGGGGGAAACAACAGCCAAAGTTTGCAGGTTCACAGAAAGATAACAACCTTAGTTTCCATGGAGAGAGGAAACAGGGACACCCTCCAGCCTCACCTTTCCTCTCCCGGTTCTTTCTTCTGCCCCCCATCCTTCTATCCTGTGCAATCCACACTGGATGCCACGCCAAGGATAGATAAACAGGCAACTAGTGAATCACTCTTACTAAGTTTGAACTGATTATTTAAAAAAAAAAAGAAAAAAAATAATGGAAAAAGAGGGAGAGAAAATCAAAGCTGGGATTACAGGCTTAGCAAGCATGAGTGCATATTCAGCCTACACTGTTCTCTTTGTGACTCTGTCACACCAGTAGACTGCTAAGAGAGTTATACCATTACTAACATGACAGCATTGTCCTACCCAGCCTGGATTAGAAATCCCAGTGGCTGTGTGGAGGGGAAAAGTCCCTTGGCAGTAGCAGGCACTTGGCCTCACGATGCCTTCCACTCACAGCGTGCCGGCCAGGCAGGGAGAAGTACTCAATTATCAGACAGGCTCTGCCTTTTCCTAGGCCAGCTTTCTCTTATTGTCTGACTGCTTTCTCCCTGGCCAGTGATGCCTGAGAAGTCTGTCACGCAAGAGAAACTCAAGATGGTCCGGGAAATTCCTGAATCAGGCAGACTTCTCACAGCTGACCCCCTCCTCCTCCTCAAGAATACACAGTTTTCTACACAGCATGGGTAGGCTGCTCAGTCCGCAGGTGGTGAATATCTCCTTCACAAACCCAGGACCTCTTACAACAGCCTGGAAAACTGGATCTCCCTGTTCCCTGCAGGGCTGGGAGCATCAGCCAGTTGTGATTCCTTAGTGCTTCTCTGCCCTAAAATCATCTTACAGTCACAGAACCAAGACTGATTGCCGTCATTACCTGCACTTCTTAAGGAGGACTCCACCAGTTGTTAAACATGTTAGATATGTGTGTTGCCCTAATGCAATTCTCAAACACCTCCTTTGTTTCAAGTAACCCATCTATAAATCCTACTCAAAACATCTTGGCAATCAGATCATCAGCCACACTCTCATTCACTGTTTGTACCCCTTGAGATGTCCCTGAGGACTGTGATCCCTCACTGGGGTAGTGCTGTTATGGTGTGTTTCTGAGTTGGCACACTGACAAAAAAAGGCAGTAAATTCAGGCCAGGATGCAGAAAGAGGAAAGGTTATGGGGTAACATGCTTTGTCATTGGCCTGGCAGCAGCCAGCATCTCTGCTGATGTGACCAGCAAGGATTTGGGGACCAGCTTTGGTACCACTGAGGGAAAATGAAATGGATGCTGTGTGGTGCTGTGTCGGTTCCTGGATCTCCAGAGAAGGAAGAAGGAGTTGGACTTGGAGTGAGAAAGGCAGTGAGCTGAGATGAGGAGAGAACTGGGTATGCGGTGCCTGGAGGGCGAGGGTCAGGACCAAGAGCAGCAGAAGGAGCTGCCTGGGACAGCTGCTCACCCAGATGGTCTCCAGTCTGCAGCCTTCAGATCTTGCCTTAGCTCCAAGCCTGTGGCTGGTGCTTGTGCCCTCATGTCCCCAGATCCCTGTTCTGCAGCCAGTAAAACCTTTGGTGGGGCAGGCTCAGTACCACCACTGGAGGAAAAGGGCAGGGACTGTTCCTCATTCACAGTACCCCAGTGCTACTTCATCTGTCCCAACCCAAAGACACAAGGGAATAAACACATTTTTTCTTTCCAGAGCTGCCCCAGGGCTAGGCTACAATATTTTATGGCCCAGTTCTTAGCCTATTTGCATTTTGTATTTTTACTTCAGCTGCTGTTTGTTTCCAGGCATTTGGGATGCCTAATGATTTTCAAAGCAATGTTTATTTTAATCCCTCTAATTTATTAATACATTGGTTGGCCTCGAAGTGCTTGGGAAAGAAGAGTAACGAGGTTGTAACCAGTGCTTTGAATAAAGCATCAAACTGTCATATGAGCACATCAAAGCAAGAGCAAGCAGCCCACTTTGTTGGCTACATCATGATACAGCCTCATGGGTCCTCCAGCTTGGTGTCAGGTTTTCTCATACGTGTCACCCTGCAACACTACCAGGCTCACCAACTGCAAGGACGAAGTAAAAGAATAGCAATGCCCAGAGGCACCTTCCCATGAAAAGTGTGCCCTTTCTTGCCTTCTTGCATGTTGTGAGAACGTAACACGCCACTCAGGTGCAGACAGTATAAACCATACTGACATCCACGTGGATTTGCAGGCAATGTTGTAATCTTCCAATAAATCAAAGGTGCACTTGGCCTCCACCCTCCACTATGCTCTCCTCAGCCCACTGCTCTGTGGTGAGGGTACAGTGTCACACACAGGGCAGCCTCTGAAAAAACAGTGAGCATAAATACTGCTAATCATGCAAATGAGAGGGCTTTGAATCTGTTAGTCAGTCCCAAAAGGAAAATATCAGATTTCCTCAGCACAGGAAAGCAACTGACAGGTCCTGAAATCCTAGAGATTGCCCTCAGATTACTTCTTCTGCCTCCAGGAAAGTGATGAGTGTGCTCCATCATGCATTCATGAACCTGCCCTCAGCTAAGTCAAGGCCTGAAGACCACAGTCTTTCGCAGCTGACAGCTTCATAGCATCCTAAAAGCTGCAAAGCCCATATGCTCTCAGTGGTGCCACTGAGCTGAAGAACCCCCATTTCCCCTCTCACACCTGCTAAAAAGGCTCACAGGCAGCACAGGTTGCCTTATCCATTGCTTATGCTGCAGCTCTGAACATATTAGCCATGGACCAGCATTTGCTGGGGACCCACCACTTGCAGAAAGCAGAAGCCTCTCTCTGCTGTAGTGGCAGAGCTTCCTGCAAGTGTACATCTTGTGCTAAAGGGCTGAGGTGACTCCATAAACAGCTCTGTGAAAGCAGCCTGAAGTTGCTGCTGGTTGTCATGATGAGTTAGTTGTGCTAGATGTCCTCCAGAAGCACAGTTCTGCCTGGGAGTAGACAGTGACTACTGTTTACAGGGGTGAACACATCCTGGCTGAATGAGCTTATTACAACAGCCAGCACGATGGTCTGGCAAGGGAGGGCGGTACCTGCACTGACATTCTCTTTGAACATATGTGGACAGACGGACAGGAACAGAGGTGCCTCAAGAAGGACAATGGTGGGATGGAAACTCTTTCAACCGGGATGCAGGAAGGAAAAGAAAAAGTTTTTGCAGTGCCAGTTGAAAAGCAGTTCCTGGAGTGGAACTGCTTTTCCCTTTGCTGAGTGCCCCAAGCTCGCTGTGTACCCATCCAAAGGCAGGCGCCTGCATGTCCAGCAGCTCTGATGCAATACATTTGCAGGACAAGTATATCCTCGGCAGTGCCTGGTCAGACACCTCCCTAGGATAAGCAGTCACAGCAATACATTTACTCCCTTTTCCACCCCCAGGTTCGGCCTGCATCTACCAGGGGTAGCTCCAGTTTCTGCTCAGGCATCACTGCTGATCACTCACCAGTGTATTGCCTTGTCCCCATATCACCCTATTATTTTTTTTTTTCTTCTAAATCTTGTTTCTTTGTTTAAAAAGACCCCCTTCTCTTCTAGCTGCATCCCCATGCTGACAAATGTGAGCTCAGGGACAAGGGCTGTCTGCCACAGTGTCCTCTCATTCCCTGCCACTTTGCGGGATGCCAGCTGCCAGCAGAGCATCCCCCCTCTCCGCCTTCCCTCCCTGATTCCCCACATTTCCACCACCTCCTGCCAACACAAGAAGGACCCCCTGGGGAGGCACCAAGACAGCTCACCCTCTTTCCTCTCTCCCATCTCATCCTCCTCCTGTGTGGAATCCCCAACGGCATCTATCCACTCACTGGAAAGGACACCAGAGGCATTGTGCCTGCCCTGCTCCTGGTACTCAATACCTTGTTTTGAGGGTGCTGTCAACCACTCTGGCAGCCTTCACCTTCCATCCAGCCCCCAACCCAGAGCCAACAGTAAGAAAAAGGGTAGCATGAATCCCAACTGTCTGCTGTATCTTGTAGGCAGGGCATTATCTTTACCCTACAAAACAGGGTAACTCTTGGCAGTGCTGGGAGAGGGGGTGCTTGTGAGCACTTTGGTGATAAAGTCAGGTTACTACTTCCCTGCCCTGGCAGAGCACCTTGCTCTCCCTCCTGCCCATCTGCCCCAGGGCAGGGAGCCCCCTGCTTTAGGAAAGCCTGGTCTCCCAGCCAGCTTTCCCAGGCTTCAAGAGGAGATAAAGATCTTTGAAGCAGGATTTGAATTGAGTCCTCAGCTTGATGATGTCCTACTTAAGGAGAAAGCCAGGGTGAATTAACCCTGATCTCTGCTCTCAACAAGATGCACCAACAAGTGATGAGGACTTTGGAAGGAAATAACCAGAGGGACAGAGACAAATAGGCTCTCAGAGCCTTTCTGAGAGGAGCATAACAAGCTCATGTACTTAAAGCCAAAACCCTTCTCACTCTCCCTGTAGGTTTCTTGATGTCTTTTCTCCTATTGCCTTTATGATCCCTCAGCAAAGAGCACAGCCTTGGCAACACAGCCCCAGCAGGGAAGTCCAAGAAAAGCCAAACCCTCCAGGATCAAGCCTTTCTTATCTAAAGAGTACAGGCAAGGGCCATCTGACCCCAGGATGCTTTCTCCAGCAGTGACAAGCACAGAGGCCTTGGAAAAAGGAGCAGAGGATGGTCAACATATAGTGATGGCTCCCTAGGTTACTCTCCCAGACAAGTTGAAGCCAGTGGATTTCATGGGTTGGACACGGTCCCTATGAATTTACAAAACCTTACAAAATTTTTGGATAAGGACCTTTTTCACCCTCCCAAAGTGCAACTGCTGCACTTTGTAGCTACATGCCAGGTGCATTTCTGGTGGGTAGAAAGGGGGCAGTAAAAGGCCAAGCCATGAAGGAGGAGGCTCTTTGGCAGTCCTTCCAGTGCGGAGTGTCCCTGTAGATGGGAACGAGGACAGGTCTTCCTCCTCCATGCTCCTCTGTAGGAGTGAATGGTAATGAACATGCCAAGAAAGGTCAGTACCACTTGGGTGAGGCCTATGGGTCTCTAAGAAAGAGCATACCCGCCGAAATGGGGAGACCATCACTGGGTGCGCTCACGTTCAATGAGTCCTTTAAACTGGCTTGTGCAAACAGCCCATTGTGAGAGTCCAGGTGTGGCATGACTCGTAGCGGGTCCTGGGAAGTGTCCCCAGCCCGTGAGCATGCCAGCCGACCCCATGGGGTGCACGCCTGTGTGCTGCCTGGCTGCCACTGGGGAACTTTCCATCTAAACCAGCTGACAGCTGCTCTCCTGAGTTTCCTGGACACCAATAATGTTTTCCCTTTTCTAATCTCCCTGATGTAAATCCATTCACAACGAGTGCCTAGAGACTTTTAATTCCATCGGCATTAAACTCACTAAAACCTCTATTACCAAAAGCTTTTAGGATTTTCCCCAGAATGTACGAGTCAGGTTCATAACATGACAGAACTCCACCTCTCTAGGGTGTCTGAGAAATTAATTTGTGCTCTCTAAATGCCAGGTTCACTGACCAGACATTCAGAGTATCCCCCTTCCCATCAGTTAGCTCCAGTTGCTGATATAACACGGCCATTCCCAGGTGCTGAGCTGTCTTCTGAAACATCCATGGGAGTGTGAGAAGAGCCCCCACCCTCCAACAGGCAAGAGCAGATCATCTGCCACAGCAGAGCAGTACCAGAGGTTCCCAGCTGTTGTACTAAGAGTGCAAATAGTCTGTTGCAGTGGCCCTTTTTTGCACTCATAGAGGAAAGGGTTGCAACACTGATGTTCCCCAGTATAGTAAGAAGTGAAAAGGCATCATCAGTGCTGTGCACAGCCAGATGATGTAAAAGCACGGGGATTATCCAGCTACACCTCTGTAGAGAAGGTGGCTGGATGCCGAGACGAGTTGAAGGTGGTGGTGATGATGGTGGAGGGGGAGGAGTTAGTTGTGAGTCAGTGAGCGAGGTTTCTAAATGCTATAATACTCCAGAGATGGTGCATTTATCCTTTGGCCCTGGAGGTTCATTGGTTGCTGTAATAGAGCAGAGAGATGCAATCATCTTCTGATCCCAGAGGTCTTTTTAGGTGCTATAATAGAGTAGTGGTGATCAAGCCGTCTCTGAAGCCTTGGGGTTGCTGGCATGCAGAGGGGTGACGTCAGTGTCTGTCAGCCCCCGCAGTCCCCAGCTCCTGGATTCCAGGAGAGGTGCTGGAGATGTCACTTCCACCCCAGAGGTTCACAGGGGCTGTGATGATGTCAGCTTTGAAACACTGCCAAAGTTCCCTCAGGCTGTTCAGGAGCTTTTAACCTCGTGGAAAGGTGCGATAGTGACCCCAGGTCTCTTGGCACTTGGACAGGAGCCCAGCTGCTCCCACTCTATCCACATCAGCTGCAGTGGGTGTAGCTCCAAGCTACCCACCAAAACAAATCATGGCTCTAAGAATATAAGAGAGCTCAAAGATCCAGCAGAGAGCGGCATGTGGAGATGCTCCTCAGTGTTTGTTTTCCTGGCTTAAAAAACATTTCCTTGCACAAGGAGTCACTCTGCTCACACCTCGTGGGCTGCCCAGGAAGGAGACATACTTACAAGGAGTCTGGGATTTGTGTGTGCTACACACAAATAGCTAGAAATCAAACTCTGTGAACAGGCTCAGTTAGCCAAGCTGTTAATGACTTCAGCACCCTATATCATATATTCAGGAAAAAAAAAAAAAAAAACCAAAACTGGGACCGTCTCCTGGGTAGGCAACACAGTAGGACAGGGAGGAGGTGTTTATAGACTCAGCTCCTTGCACTAAAGAGGGGGGGAAAATAAGCAGATAAGATTTCAGAGTTTCTATAGACTCAAGAATTTCTCTTCTCCCTTCAGCCCCAGCAGATTTTTAACCGTGGGCTCCAGCTTGGCCTGGCAAATGGAAAGGCTACAATACCCTGTTATCCTGATTCCCGCATCCACAGGTCAGGCAGGATGAGGAAGCATGGGCAATCTCCCAGGAACATCTGGGAACTTTCCAGGTCAGGTTTGTGATCGCAGGTAATTTCAAGAGTAAAGTGTTTTTTCATTTTTGTACGTGCATGTTTGTGTGTGTGTGCACTGTTTGGTTTTCACTAGAACTCGGAGGCTGAAACTCAGTTCAAACTCAAAGGCTGAAAATACTGCTTCTTACTATTGACTTTGAGATGATTATGGCAGTTTATATTAGGAAGGAATCTGACCCCATTCTTAACTGAGGTTGAGGATGCTCCTGAACACACATGATGCTAGGAAGAGCTGAGACATGAACCGAATTTCACTTATATCCCAGCAAGTGTTATTAAGGTAAGGTGCATGCTGGGAAACAACCATTCCAGACCAGAGAGATGCCCACACTGACTCTCATAAAAGACATCGCCAGATTTTTGGGGGGAAAAGATGGAAAAACCTCCAAGCAGTCAGATTACAGACAATGTGCTCCTATCTTCATTTTTTTTTTTTATTGCTCGCTATGAGTTCCAGGTTAATATAGGCTCTAAAGACTGAACCTGAAAGTTCAGCCTCCAAAATTGGG
This sequence comes from Pedionomus torquatus, assembly GCA_013398155.1. Taxonomy (NCBI): domain Eukaryota; kingdom Metazoa; phylum Chordata; class Aves; order Charadriiformes; family Pedionomidae; genus Pedionomus; species Pedionomus torquatus. The sequence goes on from VZRU01016197.1 coordinate 218,081, forward strand.
CTTGTCTTTAGTTGAAGCTCATTTGTGTATTCTTGCTTTCCACAAAAAATGCACAAGCTCCTATAAATCTTTCTAAATTCTTGGTCCTGACAAAATCTCATGACTTGGAGGTCCACAGCCCAACTGTGTCAACCTGAACCCCATGCATTTTAATTTCACTGTGCCTTCCCTTATGCTGAGGCAAGGAGAAAAGATGTACTCATGAGTGGCTTAGTTTTATTTCTTTTCAACAACCAATCCCAGTCCTCTGCCTGACACTAGCAACCCTTGTCTCTTCCATCTCTTCACCTGGCAGCATTCACAGGCTTTCTGCCTCACCTCAGAGCCTCCTCAATCCTCCAGCATCCCTTCAGAAACAGGCTGACCCCAGTTCGGCATGCTGAATTAGGTGGCACCACAGGTGTATCAAGAGCCTTGCAGCTCTTCCAAAGTACTCCCTACCCACTGCTTCCACAGACAGACAGCTACTTGGCTCAAGGGCATCACAACACAGGGCAGAGCTCTGCAAAGAGCTCCCTGATATCCACCCACGCTTTCATTTGGCTGATACCCTCCATTCAGGACCTTTGGGGGTATTTGAAGAGTTGCAAGTATGCCCTGCAAACACACATTAGTTTGAACGTATCAATGCTGAGCTGTTGGCCAGAGCGCCCCACTTTCATTTAACTTAGTTCTCTTTCCCCAGCATGTCTCGCAGCCCTTTCTGGCCACAGTCAACTTAATAACTTTGTCTCATCTGCAGATTTTCATACAGCATATCTCTCCTCCCACCTTTCCAAGTCATTAAACAATACAGTAAATCACATGGGATTTAGAAGAGAACCTGGAGGCCACATTAACCTTTTGCCATGGTGAAACTTGACTGTTTAATCCCCTCATTTTTTCAGTCTCCTACTCAGTTTTTGATCTATGTCAATATTTTTTCTCTCACTGACTACTTAGCTCCTTCTGTAGCTCTTGTGCAGGATCTTTCAAAAGCCTTTTGGAAGTCTAAATACATTATATCAGTTGGTTCTCCTTTATCCACTGCTTTATTGACACATTCAAAGAGTTGTAGGAGATTAGCGAGATGCAGTTTTCTTCTGCTGAACTCGTGCTGGTTAGGCCCTATCAGGCCACGATCTTCCAGATGTCTTCAAGCATTGCTTTTTAATTATCATTCCCACCAGTTTACCAGATACAGATGCAAAGCTTACTGATCTTTAATTCCCCGGATCATCACTGGAGCCTTTTTTTAAATATAGGTACAACATTTGGTCTTCTCCAATTCCCCGAATCAGTGGCTTTTTTTTTTTTTTTTCACAAGAGATTGCATATTTTTGTTAGCAGCTCAATCACTTAAGCTCCTTCCAAACTCTCGGATTTAACCATCTGGACTTGATAACTTATTGTTCAGGGAAAGTGGGGGAGGTTTTGTGTTTTTTTCAGTGGGTTTTGGGTTTTTTTGTGATTGGCTTTGTCCCAGCACCCATTATTATACCAGCATGGTTTCCAACAGTTCCTTATCTAAGCAGATATGGGAAAAGAATCTTACAAACACCGTTGGTAGGGACAGCTGATACAAGAGAAATCGTAAGAGACTTCAGCTCCCCAGCAACGTCCTAAAAATGGAGATACTGAGTCACTTTAAACACAGGAGGTGACTGGAATTGATCAGTGCAAGTTTTCTTGGATAACTTCCACCCTCTTCTGACCGATCAGGCTAGTTTTGCTCATTTGTTTGGATCTCTTGCTGAATAGTGTTTTCCATCTTGACCCCAGAAGATTCAGGGCAGGAACGGAGCTAGCTTGATTATATACAGCAATAAAAAGAAAGTGACCTCAGTGCTGGGGGATGCATGAACCGGGGAGGAGATGAAACCCAGCGAGGATGAAAAGAAGTAAATCAGAAGGTGAGCAGAACAATGCTGGGCTGTTAGCTCCATTGATTGCCTTTCAACTGAATCAGCCCCAAGACATGAAACGCAATGGGAAATGCCAGGGAACTCAAATAAGTAGCCCCATTATATGAGTATTTCTCTCTTTGTGCCGGGCTGGGTCTCGATAGCTCTCACCATGCTGGCTGGCTTTAAAAGGCATGGAAGTTCAGATCAGGGCACAGCCTGATGGCCCTGATATGCCACTGACTTCAAGCCACATGGCCCATTGGTCCTACAACAGGGGGACAGGGAGGAAGCTCAAGATGGGCAAGAAGCACCCACAGGTTTGTGTCTCAGCTACACCACAGTGCATACATGACTGGCTTGTGGGTACATGTTCACCTGCAAGATTGCCAGCAGGCTAACGCTGGCATTCCATCTTCTGGAAACCGTCATGCTCCCACCAAAAATGATGGAATATCTGTATGAAATCTACCTACTCTATGACAGACCTGGCATACCTGCCTTACCTGACAGATACATACTTAAGTAAATTTCATAAAAGAGAAAGAGATACTGCCATAAATCCCTCTTATCTAATTGCTGACGTTCACATCTTACAGGACGTGTTGATGGGGCAGTTGTAGAGAGAAAATTCTGCCTCATGTAGTGTGTTGAATTCAGTCCCTGCAGAAAATACCTGTGAGAGGTAAAGTGGCCATAAGTAGTTCTGGGGAGCAGTTCTAAGGGCAAATCCATGGCTCCTTCACCAACATCCATCCAGTACAGAGCAAAGCAATTCCCAGCAGTGCTAGGCAGCACACCCAATTCCTCTGGCTCCGCAAGGCCAGGGCCAGGAGGACAGAGGACATGGAGAGGGGTTTCTCAGCCATGCTCCCTCCTCCATATCAGGAGCAGAGGAACAGGCACAGAAGAAGACAGCCCAGAGCAAGAGAAGGGAATCTCATGCTGGTTATTTCCTGGGTTAAGGAGGTGGATGGGAGATGAGCAGTCCCTCGTGCAGAGCTGATCCTTCGGCCGCAGCTTTTCAGACAGTCAGTACAAACACAGTCAGGTGGAACTCAAGCCTGTAAGAGACTTCCACACCACAATGTCATCGCACGGACAGGCTGCTCTCTTCCTGCCTCCCCTCTCTTCCTTTGCTGCTTCTGCCCTTTTTCTCTTAGGTCTTCCCTCTTAGTGTCTCCAACCCTGCCATACCCCTATGTGCCTCGTAACCCTCTTTCCCTCTGCAACACCTTCCTCCACAACACCTCCCTCCACCTCCAAGAAATGAGGCAGGGTTCACACCTGAAGAAGCACAGCAGGGATGTGGCCTTCCAGTATCTGAAGGGAGCCTACAGGAGAGCAGGAGAGGGACTCTTTGTCAGGAAGCATAGCGATAGGATAAAGGGTAATAGTTTTAAACTAGAAGAGGGGAGATTTAGGTTGGATATTAGGAAAAAATTCTTTACTGTGATGGTGGTGAGGCACTGGAACAGGTTGCTCAGAGAAGCTGTTGGGAGTGCTCAAGGCCAGGCTGGATGGGGCTTTGAGCAACCTGCTCTAGTGGGAGGTGTCCCTGCCCGTGGCAGGGGGGTTGGAACTCAGCGATCTTTAAGGTCCCTTCCAACTCTAACCATTCTATGATTCTATGATAAGACAAGGGAGGAGCTCAGGAGAGGGAGAAGCTGTCTTCATCCCCTGAGTTAGCCCAGCACAAATCCCCAGCCTGTGGCCTGGTGCCACACACTAAGCACAACCCTGTGGAAAGTGCCTGCTTGGGCTGAGATGATGCACTATGGACACCTGCACAGATGCTGTGCTACCACATGCAGGCTAAGATGAGCAGAGAGGTAGCATGAATCCCACCCAGCTGCTCTGCTAGTGAGGCTTTTACTCTTCTCCCTCTCCTCAGATGCATGGGTGCCACACACATGTGCATCTCGGGGCTGTGCTCGGCCACTCAGTAGTGGTCACCCGGCCTGTGTAGAGGGTTCAAGGGGGAGGTGAAATGACGGGGGCCAGGGGTGACCAGCTGCCAGTCATGGCCTGTACCAGGGTCCCCTTTGCTCCCCTGACACACACACAGACACACGGCGTGGCTGCTTGGGGAGGCCCAGCCAAGAAGCCTGCCCTCCGCCACTGAATCCCCACTCTGTTTCCCAAGTGACAAGCCACAAACTCCCTTTCTCTTCCCAAACAAACAGAGGCTTGAGTGAATCACTGCCTCAGCCCTGGCACACAGCACCCTGCTCATTATGGATTCTCCTCCAGCATCCAGCCCCCCCTGCGAAGGTCAGCATGCCAGCAGAGAGTCCGCAGGCTGCACCTCCCTTTCCCCACAGCATCCCTCTGAGCAGCCTGAAGCACGATGCAAACAGTCAGCCTACCTTCATGTCCCCCTTCCCCTTCCCCATCCCCCTCCTCTCCTCTGGTGTTTGTGGCTACAGCCTGCCCCACGTAAAGGTAGGAGAAACTGAGGCACAACATGGTGACTGCTGAGAAATCTCACTGGGATTAGGATTCAGGAGACCTTAGCAACAAGGTTTTGTAGGCAGTGTCATCTCTTGGGTTCAACTTCCAAAAGCTCATCTTGCTGGCCTTTATAATAAAGCTGCAAAGCCTGGTCAGCAAATGCTCCTCCTTATCACAAAAGCCTTGCAAACATCCACATACAAGCATGAGGAAGGCTACCCTTCACCACTTTCTTTCCCTTTTCCTCCCCCAAAACCAAAACTACCACCCTCAGCAACACAGACACCTGAGTGGCATCTCTGGAAAAAGTCCCTGCAGTGTAATAGTAAGAGTTTATGCTCATACTCTGTCCCAAGTGAGCACCTGCCTCCAATGGGGCTATCATCTGTGCTCCTGCCCAAATGCAACCCCGTTTTCCATCGACATGGTTCTGTGAGGTTCCATCGACAACACTTCTCCCTCAACCTCCAGCCTGATGATGGGGTGGTGGGATGGTCAAGACTGGAGAGCAACATCCTCCTGCTGAGACAATACTTCCCTCCCCGTCCCCTTCAGCACGATGCCTGCCTTCCTCCCAGCTAGCATCATCCTCTTGTCCCTGAGCACATCCTTGTGCTCTCCAGGGCAGCGTGCAAAAGACTGCTCAAAAACCCTTGGGGAGAGCCAGGCAGAGATGTGGCCACCAGCCAGTGGATGTACTTGTCTCTCTAGGATCTCCCTCAACCTGTGATGGTGCTAGGAGAGATGGAGCTACAAAGAGACGGGTTCCTGCTTCACTGTGCATCACTTCTCAAGGCACTGGGGAGATGTGGGCTGTTATACCTCCTGAAAGGGGAAGGCAGCTGCCTGGTGTGGGACATGGCTTGCTCCCTGCTAAGACTGTAATTTAACCCTCTTTCAAATCGGCTTGCCCGACGGGAGGGACTGAACCAGTCTGGCTGCGGCGCACAGTTGCATCTGTCAAATTAGCCAGAGCACACACGATCCGGAGTGCCTGCCAGATGTGGAAGGACAAACAACACTCAAGCCAGCATCAAGCTAGAGTGGTGCAGACAGATAATACTCAATGCAATGTAAACCTCGCCAGCACAGAGTTAAGCCAACATTGTTTTCTAAACAAATCTTAAGCAGCAGAGTGAGTTCATACTGGATCAGCATTTTCTACCGTGTAGCCGCAGCAGTTTTGACCCAGTACCAAGCTCCCTAGAGCTGGATTTATTGTCTTGTCCACCCTGAGCCAGTGCCAGAGCCATGTCCTGAGAGGGCTGAGGAATTTAACCAATGCCAAGTGGCTTCGAAGGCTCCATCCAGGAGGAGCTTACTTTCTCCGAACTCCCCAGTAACGAAACCGAGAGGAACTGTACAGTTATCTTCCTGCCAAGCCCCAGCCAAAAGAAAGGGCGACACGTCAACAACGCTACAGTCACTCCATCACCCACAACACACACGCGCGCACAAACTGAAGGGTGCGAACCACAGGGGAAAAGATCACTTCACAGTATTGTCAGCTGGCAGCAGCATCCAGAAAGGATCCCTCCAGGGAACATCAGCTGTTCCCGAGGCAGCCCAAAGCTACTGCTGCCCAAAGTGTGGCATGCACCAAGGGGTCCTGAGGGATGGGAAGTGCTGGAGAGGGAGTGAGGAAGGAAAGAGGGAAAAGCAGGGCTCAGGGGTACCCCAAAAGAGGAGGAAAGCCAGCTGGTGTCACCAGACAGAAGTTGAAGGCAGTGTTTTGGGTGGAGGAGGAGATGTTGGGGTGGCTGGAGGGGGAGACACTGGGGACATCCCCATGGTGGCAGCTGGGAGATGTACCGGAGGATGCACCCTCCTTGTTGGTGTCATCAGGTGGGACCAGGACAGGAGGGGAGCAACCTGTCACCTCCTTCAGGGGGACACCACACAAACATCACTGTCAGGGCTGCGCAGCAGCATGGGCCCTGCCAGTCCTTTCCCTCAAATCTGTCCCAGAAAACCACAGCATCTGCCAGAGTCTGTGCAGACCCTGAAACCACATCCTGGCAGGTGTGAACCCCCCCAGACATCTCCATCTAAAATCCTCTCCTCTGAGGATACCCGCTGCCTTGCCAGCAGCTCCTTGCTTTAGGGTCTTATTCTGGGGAAAGGCACCTCCAGGCCAGTCCGTTCTCCTCGAGGGCTGGCAGCGTGGCTGGGCCTGCCCAGGCAATGGGAGAAACAGCTGCTCCCCGCTTCCCTCCCATCCCCATCCCCTGCGCCGCAGCAGCTCCAGCAGCACAGAGGCACGGCATGGAAACAGCACGGCTGATCTCCCTGCCTTCCCCACAGAGGAGCCAGGGAAAGGGGCACCGAGGGCAGCCCCAGGCGACAGGAGGCCCTTTCAGGTGTTCCCAAGAGCTTTGCGCCCCAAAATGGGTCAGGCTCGGCACAGGGGCCCTTCACTGCCTGTGCAGGGCACACGGCGTTCCCAGCTTATGAAACACACTGTCTCCGGCAGGAAAACATCCCTTCCAGCCGGGCAGGAGCACCAGGGGACAGCAGACAAGCAGAGACAAAGAGCCCATCACCCCAAAAAGCTGTGCCAGGCTGGGCTGGCTATTCAGAGGAGCTACCTGCCTAGGAAATGGAGGCCAGCACCCTCCTCGGGGAATCAGGATACCCAAAATATCCATGAGATGAGGAGGGAGGGGAAACACCCCCCCACTCCATCCTGCGTGCCCCACTCCCAGCAGCCCGCTGCCCACTGCCATTCCTCTGCCATCTGCCTCCCCGGGGGCACCCAGGCCAGGGTGGCAGAGCCCAGCCGTGCTGCTGGCTGCAGCATCCTCAGCCCGGCTACCCTTTCTCCCGAAAAACACAGGGAAAAGGGGGAGGGCGATGCCACAGGGAGAAGAGCAGACAGGTGTCTGCCACGGGAGGGATGGGAAAGGAAGGAATGCACTCCGGACTGTGTGCAGGGGGTCCTGCAGCACTTCCCCACCTCGCCCCAGCTGCTCCCCAAATAACGCCTCCCCAGCACACACGCACACGGAGCTGCCAGGAAAGGGGGTCGGAGGGGAGGGAGCAGCTCTCCGTTGGTGATGGTGGGGGAGCTGATGAAAGCCTGGATTTTGTTCCCCGCACGTCAGAACCCCCCTGCCTTTCCCCTCCCTCGCACCTCAGGGGAACGAGCCACCAGAGGGAGGGAAGGAAGGAGGGNTTGTTCCCCGCATGTCAGAACCCCCCTGCCTTTCCCCTCCCTCGCACCTCAGGGGAACGAGCCACCAGAGGGAGGGAAGGAAGGAGGGACGGATGGATGGAGAGCAGCGCACAGACATAGGTGCCGAGGTTGGCTTACCTCGCTGTGCCTGTGCTGGGGGTGCCCGGGTGCGCGGGAGGTAAATCCAGGGATCTGCTTTCCTGGGCAAGCGCTGGGAAAGGCCTCTCTCCTCGGTCACATCAAGGTGCTGCCTGTGAGTAGGTGCTCCAGCTCACCGCTCGATCGAAGCTGCCATGGATTCATTGCGAACGACTTCGCCTTCTGTGAGGAGAGGAGGAAAGGGGAGGGAAAAAAAAAAAGGAAAAAAATCCACCAGCTTAAGACTTGGAGGGTAGATTCACTTCTTTCTTAGGTTTCCAATGGCAACTGAATATACCACAGATGAAGATCCAGGGTGTGTGTGTGTGTGAATGTGTGTGTGTGTGTGGGAGGGACGGAGCGATGCACAGCTGCTGAGTCCACAGGCAGAGTGGGGTGTGAGCTAGTCAGGGCGTATCGGTGATTATGGGAACAGACAACTGGACACAGGCAGCAGACAGACAGACAGACGGATGGGAAGAGATTTAAAGGATGGAAAGAGGGTGGCCTGTATCCTAAGAGCCTAGCTGTCCCGCTGCGTGCAGAAAGGAGACAGCACCTGGCCCAGTGCAGGGCAAGGTGCTGACGGAGCTGAGCTGGGAGAAGGTGGAGTGTGCCTACACACACGGCCGCACACATACAGACACACCTCCTCCCAGCCCCGCTCACATCACTCAGGCATGCCCCCCCCTCAGGCACACTGCTTACACTCAGACTGCTACACACGCTGTACGCGCACTCCCCAGCCTTTTCATACCCTCACACCCCTAAAAATTCAGAGGGGTGAGGCGCTTCTCTTCTTCACAGGCACGCTGCTCTGACAAGGTTGCACGGCTGTATTAACGTGCATACGTGACGTTTCAGACAACCATCACACAACCCCATCAACACCACCCAGCCTGTTTCCCCACTCACACGAGTACGCAGCAAAAGCGTGTGTACAGCACCGTGAAGACTGACCGCTGCACAAATGCACGCTGAGTATCTGAACGTCGCCGCCACACACAAACTCCTGACCACTTATACCTATATTCTCACTGCACAAGTGCACACCATGTAGTAACCCTACCTCTGTATCGGAGAAAGACCAGAAAAGGTGCCAGGTATACACACACACACGCACAAACGTCTATATCGGTGCAAACAGCGCACCAGCCTATCCCAATGCACACATCTATAAGAAAACGAAGACACATAAAACATCCTCGCACTCTTAGGAACATAAGTCAAGCAAGCACCACTGGCTGCGTATCTCATGCAAATATACTATGCTTACAAATCGCCTGCAGCATACAAACTGAGCACATCAGATACTGTTACCTACCTAACTCAGCCCACACAGTGGCATACCATCCTTCTGGATCCTAAACGCTAGCCACAGCATCATCAAACACCAGCCATATTCCGTCACGTGGAAAACACAAATACTCATCAGCATCCAACACGGGCAGACAAACACAAACTACACGCGAAATGCAGACAGCCAGCATCGCTCACCCCCACCCCCAAATGACACAACTGAAAACTTATGAAGCTGGAACTCATTGTGGAGACAGTTGCACTATTCTGTACACCTGCATGGGAGCACATGCATGCACATGTACTACTGTCACACCAACTCTGCTTAAACTGCCTCCATCTCCGAAATCATCCTTTTTTTTTTTTTTTTTTTTCCTCCCCATTTTCTCTAGTTCTGCCCATTCTACCACCTCCACTGAGAAATGTTGTGGCCCCTGAGGGCAAAGTCTCTGGAATAGAAAGCCTGGAAGAAAATCCACACTCATCCCTCCTTTCTTCCTTTCTTCTGGTGTTAGATGTGTATAATTTGCATGCAAAAAAAGAGTGCAAGGTCCTACCAGCCCCAAAAGATCTAAAATTGGCTGACAGTGACATCAGGGGATGTGACTGCAAAACTTAAGCATGGTAAAGAAGTACATCATCATAAAACTCAAACCATTCTGTGTTTCTATTCTATGATAAACCCTTATGGGAAGCAGTGATCTGGCCAGAAAGCCATTAGCTACTCCTGGGCCCCCTGGGAGAGACAAGTAGATGTGGGAGGTTTGTAAGAAGGGCCGAAGGAAGGAGGAAAGATTGTCCCAGCAGCAGGGATGGCACGGAGAGCACTCTGACAGGCTTGTTCAACAAGCTCAGGAGTGTCACAGCATGATACTACCAGTGATGGTGCTGAGCAATCAGGGTTCTGCATCTGGGCAAGCATGTGTTCCTGTATGACCCCGGGAAACAGGAGAGGTATGGAAAAGCGTGGGGTTTCGGCAGGTGAAAAGCAGCTAGGTGTGGATACAACCGCAAGCACGTGGTGTGGCAGTCCATGGCTGTATTGGGATCACTGTTGCAGTGAGTACTGGCACAGGTACAAAAAGAAGCGCCTGTACACACGAAGGGCTGCCATAGGGGCGCCTTGGACACGGGCAACGCAGCGGTTGCAGTCAGGTCCAGCCCCCAGCCAGACTCACAGACCCTCCCAGCCCTTCTCTGGGCAACACCCGAGCAAGTCAGGAAAAATGGAAGGAGTCCCACAAGCTCTTGTTCTATGCTGTTGGATGGGCACAGGCTCTGAGGAGGTACACACACACCTCAGGGTAAAGCAATGAAGTGCCACCTTTTCCAGGAACTCCCTGCCCTCCCACACATTGCGTGCCCCAACACCCCGCTTCCACAGCTCTTCACCAAACACTCCCCAGACCCATTCCCGGAACGCACGAGTACACCTTCCCCACCATCACTCAGGCAGGCAAACTCTCCGCTCTCCCAAGCCACCTCCTTCCCACCTTCCCCCAAAGCACTCCCACCTTCCCATGCACGCCAGAAGAAACATGTGGGGAAGCCCCCCCCACCACCTCAACCCCTCCAAACCGCTCCCTCTTCCCCTCTACCTCCACCGCCGCCACCACTCACTTTTCAAAAGTGCTTTCAAGGAGTAAAAATTTCCTCTCTCTCTCTTGGCTAAACTTGGCCCGTGCACCCAGGCAATTTCAGCTTGCTTGGAACGTCTGTTCCTCGGCACTATGCTCGATTGTACCTGCATGCCTCTTCCCACAAACATCCATTGTGCATTACAGAAGATGAATAATGCAGGCTGAAAGGGGACAAGCGAGAGAGCCATTTGGGCCCCAGCAAGGCACATGTGCAGAGCAGAGTGGAGATGGAGTAGCCTCATTTGGTCAAAGCTAAGAGATGCTGCCAAACCTGGAAAAGCCACCGTGGTCTGAAGTGCTACTTGGGTTAAAGTACGGTCATGAGGGTAATTTAAAGAGGATTTTGGACTCAGGATTTCTAATAAGTGCTGAGAGGTAACACTGAGCTGTCATATGTGGATAGGCAAGGAGGATCTTCATCTCGGAGATACTTAGCACTGAGCTAAGCAGATGAAGAGAGGCACCAGTGGAAAAGGGAACCATCATTCTAAACTGACCTCCAAACCATCTGCTCCTGTGCTTCAGGGGCATGGAAGAAGCACCATGACTGGCTAAACAAAGGAAAATGGGTAGTGAAAGTACAGCAAGCAGGAGCCAGGGGGGGGATGGGTATGCATGTTTGCACGTGTACGTCAGTGTGGTGCTCATCTTGTTCATCTCAATGGGATATATTTCACCTCACCTTCACACGCCTGTTCTGTGCTGGCAAAGGAAACCTGGGAGACACAAAACCATATGTGTCTAGCAGTGGTGCCACGAGTGTGTCCATCTGCGTGGGATAATGCTGAAAGGGGGCAATGGGGACAACGTGGTGTCGTGTGTGCGCATGGGTGTGCAGGAATGTCTGACCATCTGCGTGTTGGTGCTGTGCATGTGCCTGCTGTGGGCCCCAGGTATGGATGCGTGCAATGTGTGTATGTATGGGCATGTGTGTGCATGTACTACTAGTACTACAGGGTGCACAGTGCGTATGTGTGCACATCTGTACTCTGCTGAAAAACACTGGTCTGTTTGTGAGGTGTCACTGGGAGTGATGTGTCCTCTGTGCATTTGGGGTGGGGTGGGAGCATTTGTGCCTGTGTGACACCGATGGTTACTGTGCACCTGCAGCGTGAGCATCATTGTGAAAGCAACGCTAGGAGTACAGCACAGCTCTACAGTAAGTGTACACGTGCTGCACGCACTCCTGGGTGCCTACAGGTTTACAGAGATGGGAACCCTCTCTGGGTGGAACAGACACTGTCCATCTGGCTCCTGCCCTGCCCCTCCTCCTGCTCTCTGCTTTTCCTTTCTCGCCTTCCCTTAGTTCCCCTCGCTCACTGGCAGCAGCATACTCTGCCCTGGGAACCGACTCCCACACACCAACTCACAGCAAGGGAACTCCTTTCCTTGCAGTTCCCTGGAACCTTCACGTACCAGGATGGAGAAAGAGAAGAAAAACCTCACTGGGCAACCTGAACTGCACCTATTCCCTTTCCGTGTCCTCATCAGGCATTTCCACCCCCCAGGAACTGCATCACAAACCTGCAAACTTTCTCCCCCAAACTCTGAGCACCACAAACCAGATTCATGTCTCGCATCCAAGCCTCAGACCATCTAAAGCTGAGATAGCCCAGCTAAGGCAGCTCAAGGCAACAGAGCTGGGAGACAGCAGTCCCTATAACCAGGAATATTGAGTGGCTCTGACAGCTACAGTGATACCTGTTTGACTTTCATTTCCCCAGCCAGAATCACCCACAGATGGGTTTGGTATGAGAAACCTTTCACACAAAGCCCAGCCAGCACAGCTTAAATTCACACCTCTGGATCCAGAGCCACACATCTTACCTGCTCTGTCATTGCTCCCACATCAGAAGGCTAAACCTTTGGCCAGATCCCACATGTACTAAGCCCAGGATTCAAATCATGGAGAACCTAGAGAACCTCCTGGGGCAGTGAGACTTGACCAAGAAGAAAACTGCAAAGCCATTTCTTTACTCCCTTAACCAATACTGCAGATTGCTACCTTCCTCCCAAGCACCCTACCTTCAGCTCTACATGTTTGTTCCAAGGCTGATCTAAATTACTCGACTTCCCAAACTGAAATGCAAACAACTGGCCTCCATTTCAGCCTTTGCTTTTGCCCTATATCCCAGTCTGCATCTATTCCCTCTGGAGGACAAAACTAGCACACAGAAACCAGATGTGAAAATATGCACACCTTCCCTGGAAGGCTTCATGGACTCCCAGCAAGACCCAGTTTCAATCCAGGCCCAGGATCTCACAGGTTTGCCTTGAAAATGCAACCTAACACTTAAGGTCCATCTGCTTTGCCTCAACCACAGTCCTGAATCTGTGCTATCCCCAAACTTCACCCAGTCCTACACTCTGAAAGCCTAGCCTCTAAGCTCAACTTTATCCCCTTTAATTTGTCCCCAGGTTTCTTCTGTGTAGAGACTTAGCCTTTCATCTTCTTGCTTACCAGCAAGGCAGTATACTCAGGCATGGTCCCTTCCCCAACATTTTCCCCACACCATAAAACAAAATAGGCTGGGAAAGACCAGCCCTCTGATCCATGGGGCTACAGCAGCCACAACCCACGGTGCTGCTCTCCAGGAGCCAGGCCATGTTCTTCCCAGGTCTTTTTTCCCCAGAGAGAAGCCCTGCTCACAGCCAACGTAGCTTGGGTGACCTTTTCATTGCCAGCAATCACGACCACAAAAAATAGCACTTTGTGTTAATATTTAAACGCCAGCTACAAAAAGCACGGGGCCAGCCTCAACGCCTGCTCGGGGCTCCCCCTGTGCAGCAGCACCAGCATCTCCACCACTACTCCACTCCCGGCAACTCTCCTCGTGGTGGGGTCTCTCCCTCCAACCCTGCACCGTTATTCCCCTTTCCCAACAAGCAGCTCCTGCTGATGCCCTTCCTGCGTTCTGCCCTGCAGCCTCGCTAGTTTTCCTGGCTCCTCTGGGCATGCAGAGAGCAAACCCCTGATTATCATTCAAGTTGGATTCTCATTAGGCAGAAATGCCCCTCCAGGAGATCCATTAACAGTCCATAAGGTTAACTTAATCCAGCCAGTCTTGTGTGGTCTCTGCCCAAATTCCCTATTACATTAACAATCTTGAGCCTTAATTAGCATGTGAGGCAGAGGTGGCATTATTAATGGAGATAATACGGAGCATTAAGAATAAACAGGCCAAGCTGTCTCTCCCCCACCATGCATGCAAATCCTCTTCTGTGCGGAAACGGCATGAACTTCCCCCATGGGCAGCATATGCTGAGGGTCTGGGGTGCTCCAGATCAAAAACGAGCCCTAGGACATGCAGCCAGGCTGGTGCAGGGAGATGGTGAAGAGGAGCCAGCATCCCAGAGAGCCTTTGTCTGCACAGAAGAAGCTCCTGCTCATGGGAGGAAGATGGTGAGGGAAATCCCTGCACTGGGGAGGAGCAGTCATGTCCCTGGCTCATCCAGGCCATCCCATCTTTCCAGCAGGCTTGGGAAAGTAAAGGCCAAGGTTGTGTGAATCTCCATTCCCTTGAACGCTCAATTCACGCTGACGTGTGTGTTCACACACGGTGGGCGTACGCCCTTGAACACAATGTGGAAGGAGAGGGTGTCTGCCTGATGGGGAACTGACTAGCTGGCTGTAACCAAGGAAGATGCTCCTCAGGACACTCCTTTCTCACCACAGAGCCCCACTACACTGAGTACCCAGTGCAGGACAGAGGGATTTGGATTAGGGAGGGAAGAAGTCACTTGCAGGGTCAGAGGACAAATGGACCGGGTCTCCTGCTTGGTGCAGATTCACAGTGCTGTGGGGAAGGGACAAGTCCCTCTTGGGACAGGCTGGTGGCTGGGTGCACAGGCAGCTGGTCAGATCAGCTTGGACATCACAGCTCCAAGGGGCAGCCTGGTGCAGACCCTCTCCCAGCCCAGGCAGAGCCCACCACCCCCCCNCCCAGGAAGGAGATGCACAGGGTAAGAGGAGGAGAGAACTGGTGCTGCCAGCAGCAGCGAGGCGCTGGGGGGAGCAAGGGCCACAAACCGGTGGAGTGGCACTGTGTGCCAGCCAGACTGTGTGAGGAGAGCTCACATATGGCCTGCTGACCTTCCGTCACCCCGCAAGCCTGACACTCTCTTATATTTCTCCAAGAGTGTGTGTTATAAG
>VZRU01016197.1:232828-256004 GCA_013398155.1 Pedionomus torquatus
GTGTGTTATAAGACAAAACACGGAGGGGTGGGGGGGAGGGAAGCCGAAGAAGCCAAGCCAAGGAGGCAGAGTTGAATGACAGTGCCTCTGGACTGCTAATTCACACCTCCAGCAGCACCCAGCAGGCTGGGGAGGGAGCAGGAAGGTCGCCATGGGGACCTGCACCCGCAGGGAATGGCATCCTGCCCCGTTCCTGCGGCCTGACCCACGCTCTTCCAGCTGTACATAGCTCCCCTGGGGATCAGCGTGTCCCTCGAGGCTTTGCAGCGAGGCTTGCGCTGGGGGTGGCAATCCCTGAAGCGCAGAGCGATATCCCCTCTCGCCGTGGCCCTAAAGCGCCCGGCCGGCGCTAAGGAGCCTTGCTGAGCAGAGAGCGGTGCTGCGGGCTGAGGATGCTCTCTCCCAGGGCAGCGTCAGGACGATGCCCTGACAGCATCAGCCCAGCTGCCCTCGCCTGCCCGGAGGCACATCGGGCAGCAGGCAATGACGGAGCCCCTGAGCGGAGCCCAGCTCTCCCACTTTCTGGCACAGCAAGCTCCCGCTCCCCCAGGCCCACCAGCCAGCCCCTGCCAAATCCATTTGTCCAATCTTGCGCTTTCTACTAATCCTGTTGAGCCATCCTTTAAGTTGCTCTGAGGCAGAGTTAGAAAATACAACGCGTGCCTTAAGAAGCTTCCCCTGACCTTGCTCAATTCAAGATAAAGGGCTTTGATTTAAAAAATTACAGTGGGGGTCTGTCACTGATCCATTGCATGGATTAAAGGAAAGCAAACAGAGACACAGGATGCAGCCAGTGTCAGGTGAGCTCACATGGAAGGGGAGAAAGGTTACAACCAGCGTGGGGGAGGAAACAGAGGAAGAGAAAAGGACAGAAAGTGAGAGGGGGGGCAGAAAAAATACCTTCTCCCTCGCCATCTCCACACTTGGCTACTGGCAGAAAAGCTTTATACACACATGGTGTGATACAACATGTCCCACTGCCTTCCTTGGTCTGTAAGGAGGAGCGAAGCAGCTACATTGTCCCATAGTATGACCAGACTGGAAACAGGCTACTGGGACTGGAGAAGCGCTCCTTGCCCTGTGAGAGGCACCCAGTGGGGAGCAGACTGAAATCTCCAGGCATAAATGGCTGCCACAGAGATCTCGCCACCACTGTCTCTCCTGACGCTGTTCAGGACTTTATGCCTTCACCTTGCCCCTTTCTTCACGTCAAACCTCTTCCCTCATCTCCCCTTGCTGACAGTACAGTCCCTCACTCTCCCTGCTGCCTGTCCTGGCCCAGGTCACATGGCAGCCTCTAAGCAGACTTTCCACCATTCACCTCCATCCCCTACAGTCCTTAATCCAAAAGTTACTCAGAACAGATTTCCTCCAGAGAAAATATCATAAGGGCTACTTGAGGGCACCACTTTCTTTCCCTGAATACTCCAATACCACGAGGTTTTTGCACCCTACCAGGGCCTTTTTCTTCCTGGCATGAGCTGGTTTCCTCACTTTGAATCTATTCTGTTTGAAGACCACTCACAAGATGGCTGATGTTTCATTTTCATTCATCTTTTCTCCATCACCTGGCTGAGGGTCTCAGCTAGACAGGAAATACGAGAAAAATCTTAATTTCATCAAGGCTTTTGTCACTAAATCTGTCAATCTTCTATAGAAAAGCCTAGTCCTGACCTGGGACCTGACTCTTGGGTACTTCTTTCAAGTGGGTCAGGATGTCCCTGTGCTGTGCTTAGGCCTGAGAGCCTCCTCATAGGCAGTCTATGTCCTCTTAGCTTGTCCTCTCACTCTCCTCCACTGCCCATCACACCAGCAGAATAGCCAAGCCATGTTTTCCCAATACCCTCATGTCTACAGGCTGTGCCACCATTGATCTGCTTATGTGAACACCCTTTGGACAGGGCCCCAGTCACACCTCCAACTTCGGCCTTTCAATTTCTTCACTCATGCTATATTGACAAGTCCCTACTCCTGCCTATGCTGACCACACTCAGAGAAGCTATCCCCACACCCTGACGTCCACCTCAAAATTCCCTTTCCTATTTTTCAAGCCTCCTAGGATCCTGCCCATTCCTGTCTGGATGGCCAAGGGCACCCTCAACCAGTTCCAGAGGTTTTGCCGAGGTTCTTTACCTCCTCCTATACCATGCCACTGCAGCTGACACAACAGTTGCCTTCTTCTGGCACAGCTCATCTCTGTGATGTCTCTTCCCACCTAGCAATGCCCCATGTCCTTCTGTCATTAAAAAGCTGCACTGCTGTAGCCAAGAAAGAGGCCACTGATAGATGCAGAAAGATGAAAGGTGAAGGGCTACTGGAAAAGAGACAATAGAGACCATAAAATGAGGCAGGTCTATAAAGCTACGGGTGACAGGAAGGGTAGAGGGGACAGGTGTTAACTGTCTCTTCCCACCCAAGAATCAAGGGCCTGGAAATTAAACCAGAAAGTAACAGGTTCAAGACAAATGAGGTTTTGCATTGCAATGCTGCCTGTTTAGGCTGCAGAACTTCCTACTGTGAGATTTTGTGGATGACAAAATTTTACCTGATTTCAAAATCTGTGGGACAAATCCAGGGAAGAAATAAATCTATAGAGACCTATGAAACGTACAACAGATCTTCTGACACAAAGTCCCTTAGCCACATGTCACTGGAGGCTAGAAGAGTGTTCAGAGGGAGCGCTCCTATACAGTGATCTTATCTTTGTGCTCTTCCCTCTTTCAGCCACTGTTGGAGATGCTGGATTGGAAGGATTTCAGACCTGGCTCAGTAGGGTCCTTCTTACACTTTTATGGCTTTCTATAACCTGGCTGACCCAGAAGTCACTGGCAAAAAGTAGCTATGAGCAACAGTATCATTTTGGTGCATTTGATCGTATTGGAGATGGATGGACAAGGGTGCAAACATAAGAGCCCATTCCAAGAAGAATTTTATTTTCCCTCTGCCTTTAAGCTGGAACAAGGTCTGAGATCATTTAAACCAGTCATTCCAGTACAGGTCCTTGCTGGGAATAACATCTGTGCTTGAGTGCTAGCCCCCTCAATGCCTTGTTCCAGAATTTTTAAGACCAAATCCCCTTTCCCTGATGATAAACACAAAGCCCTTTCAGCAGACCATCTGTAACTGGGCTAGCCCCCTTGAATTCCCTTCCATTTCCCTGACCTGTCTATCACACTGCTCACGGCAGCCTCTCCACACTAATCCTTTTATTATGATCTGACTCAATTTTCCTGGCCTGTGACCGCAATGGGGAAAAAGAGGGGAGTTAATCCTTCTGACCTTGTTGTCCCAATTCTAGACCAGCTGTGACTAGGAATTCAGTGAGGGAAGACTGATCCTCCTGACCCCACTGTCCCCATGCCAAGCCACCTTTGTCTGGAAAGAGGAAACCACTCGCTTCAGTAGGTTCAGCTTGTACCCTCCTAGAAAGTTGTCGTGTCAAAATCCTTTTTCACCTGCAAGCACTTCCTGCAGAATTGCTTTCTAGACTATGTCTCCATCCAGAAAGGATGGAGAGATGGAGAGAATAATGTCCTCCACCTCCATCAGACTGTGTTTACTCATGCCTCCTGAACCACTCTGCTCCACCAGCAACAGTGTTGCCAGGTTCTCCCCAGCCGTGAGACAGAGAATCAAGAAAAGGTGAAAGACAATAAAACATCTCTCAAAAATTTCCTGGCAGTGCTTCATATGAAGAAGAGGTCTTGCAGATCACTCCACCTCCACAACTTGCCAAGTCTAGCTTGTTCCCTCCACCCCTTTTCACCACCATGTGTTTCCTTGCTGCAAGCAGTTGCATCTCCATAAACCTGCCAGACTATGTCATAGTTGGTCTGAGCACTTACACCAGCAAGCTTGCATGTATCCTCAGAGCCAGCCAAATATGATCCTCTTTGCTCCTCTTTGCTTCAGCTTCTTAACCCTGACTTTGCTCACCTTTTGCCACCTTAAACCATCTCTTTCTTTCCTTGGTGTTTACAGTCCTCAAATACTTGTAAACTGTTATTGTATCATCATTTAGCCAAGTTCTACATATTTAGTTCTTTTAATCTCTCCTCATAAAGAAGTACTTCCAGCCCCTTCATAATGTTTGTTGCTCTTCTCTGAATTCCCTCCAATTTATCACCCTCCTTCAGCTAGCGTAGCACCCAGGTTTGAATGCCAGGTTTCCCAGACTGGTCTCACTTAAGCCATGGTAATAGTATGAATCCCTTGTGCTTCAGGGTTTGATGTTTCTGGCTGTACTTGAGTGCACTGATGTCAGGAAAGGTAGATCACTTCATGGGTGCCGTGGGGCAGTCGAGACTCTCTCTGAAAGCACAGAACCTCCCTCCAGGGAGAGAAAGAAGCGCCTTCATGAGGGGTGGGGAGATGAAGACACGTGGAGAGGCGGGATGGATATCCTCCAGCTGAACATGGCACACAACTGCAAACACTTACATGCACACCTTGAGAAGAGAGTTCAAGTCCAAGAGATGGAAAAGGTGCATATACACTTGTGCTCACTCCAGAAATAAACCCACATAGAATTACCTGCATCACACACAGGCACAAACACACATTTACACAGGAACACATACACATGGATAATACAGATGAAGCTGAGGAGGGAATGACACACATGTGCACACAGACTTTGTGTACACACAGTTGTAAGGAGTTCACGAGAGGACAAGACAGACAAAGCCTAGCAGAAATTGGTTCTCTCCATGTTTACAAGCATACATGTTCTCATGCATAAACCAGTGTTCCCAGAAGAAGGATAGCTCATGGAGTCCTCATAGTAACCTCACAAATACACAGGCAGCTCTGACCCACCTGGTCTACAGATTGAGTACATGAGCCATGTAAAGAATGAATGCAAACATATGACACCTTGCCTTAAGACAATTGGTAACCCCTTACAGCATCCTCAGACATAGCCTGCACATCTACAGCACCTTCCATGGTGACTAGCTTATCACCCAACTCATTCAGAAGTAAGGTGAGTATAGAGGGGAAGGAAAGTAAGGAAAGTGTCCTTTCCTTCCCCTCTATAAACAGGCCACTTGTGGCAGAGCAAGAGATCTCTCCTGCTACTTTGCAAAGTCTCCCTGTCAAAGTCATGTTGCTGATGATCCTTCCTCACAACAGTGTTTGCTCCATCTCTCTGACTAACACCCACAGGAGTCAAAAGCATTCACAGCTACTTGTAAATAGTCCTTACCCTACAGTTTACCAAAACCAGATGGGTGTTAATCTTGTATGTGGGTGTCTTGGCCCAGAGCATGAAGTCTTGGCCTCCAGACACATCATTTCACCACTGCGAAATTCATGTTGCACCATCAGCTCCTCAAAGCATCTCCCGGAACAAAATTCTATGCTAAAGGGCTGAAAAGCTGGAGATGCACTCTCCGGGGTGACTGCAGATGGGAAGGAATGGCCCCAGCACATCAGTTGGGTCAACACAGGAGAGTGAATAGGTGTTATTTTCAACAGCAGGACAGATTCTCCTATGGGGTTTTGATCCCATGCCTATCTCCATGGCATTTGTTGCTGTGCTATAAGGCACCATGTAGCCTCTGTGTCTAGCCAAACCAAGGCTGCCCAGGAACCTTAAAGACTCCCTGCAAGAGGTAACATCTAGGGAACAAACCCATCAAGTCATTCAACCCAACCTGGCTCCTAATAGCTTGTTTCCCACCCTTTATAATGCCGCAAAAAGAGTGACAAGTACCCCTCCCTCCTTCTGTACCTCAGCTGGTCAGCTGGAACTGGGTTTCCTCTTGGCATATGAGTGTTGAACAAATGAGGTCATTTCTCCTCAGTGACAAAAAATTAATTGGTCAATCCTGTCAGTGAGAAAAGTGGTTCATCTCAGGCAATGGCTAGGTACCCCTGAGCTCCCAGGAGAACCAAAGAACTTCTATAATCCCTTAAAGAGGAGGTCAGGGAACAACAAAGCAAGCTACAAAACTAAGGCTGGGTGGAGAGCACAGGAAAGCTAGGACATGAATGCAGCTCTGCTAAAGCGAAGCTGTAGCTGCTGCCAGACCATCTTGCCACTGAAGCAAGCACAACAGTCATTGTCACCTCCAAAGTGCCAAGTTTGACTCATCTGGAGCTTTAAATACAGCCTTCATCTGCTTCGCAGCTGCAGGAAACCCATCCTGACCCAGCAGACAGAAAGGGCTGGAGGTGGGTCACAGCCCTTTGCTCTCCTCCCTAAGATTTTCACTCCCCTTTCAGCCCCAAAAGAGGATTTCACATACACCCCAGCAGGGAAAGTGTCTCTTGTGCATTCATCCTGGCTCCCTTCGGTAGCTCAACTCCACATCCTCCTTCACCGTTATTCCCACACAGAAAGGCATTGAGGGACACTGAGCTCTGCTCCTGCAGAACCCTGAAGATAGCTCAAGCATCCACTGCAACTCAGCATGGGGACCAGCCTGGACAATCCCCATCAGCAGAACCCATAGTGCTGCTGGGCAAGCTCCAGTTTTCCCCATTCCTGCCAGCAGCCTGGAATCCCTCACCTTTCAGGACAGCTCTGGTCCCCTAGAGAGAAGAAAGGGAAAAGCTCCTCTGTTCCCAGAAAGGGGGATATTTTCTTGGAGAACCTTTGCTCTGCACCTAAACTGCTCCTGTCCCACTCTGGTGCCTGAGTATGGGTGAGGGCTACAAGTGTGTTCGGGGGACATCACATCCCTTGCCCAGAGCAGGGTGTCTCTCATCAGCTCGCAAGTGTGTGAGGACAGAGGTGTTCCCCGCATGTCTTCTGCCCTTCCTCACACCAATAAAAAAAGCCAGCCCAGGCCCACGCTTACTGAGGGAAAAAACACAGTGTTTGGGATGCGGGAGAGGGCAGCCAGGTCTCCCTCTCTCTCAGCAAATGTGCTGATATTTTCTGACACAGCTGCTGACAGCACTGGGAGGTTTCAACAGGCCCTGATGTGACCACTAGCTCTTTTCCCAGGTGACCAGTGCTCTCCACCACTCTTCAACAGGGTCAGATGAGGCAGCTGCACTCTGCCTGGAGCTGCAGCTGGCTTCTGACATGACCCAGGTAGGAACAATCACGGACACCATCACAGCTATGCTGCCCTCCCTCCTGCCTTCCCCCTCTGCCTGTGATTTTTACCTTTCCAATTTTAATCATCAGCTGCCCCCCAGCAAAAACTACGCCCGTACGCTCCCCGTTTCCCAAACGCCCTCTCTACCCTCCAAACAGCTTCTGCTCCACAGCTTAGCTTTGCACCGGCGCAGCGCATCAGACAGCATATTCCCAAATACCCACTTTGCCTGGAGCTGGGTGAAGAGAGGGAAAGGCCACACATTCACTGTTCTTCCCTCGATGTTGTAGTTTTTGATGGGGGAAGAGCGATGAAGTCAGCTTGCTTCATACCAACAAATCTGCATGCTTGTGGGTTGGATGACCCGAAAGCCAACCGCCTTCCAAAGGAAAATAAAGGGATGAGGAGGGCGGCAGGTGGGGAAGGGGCTGAGGTGGGGATAAAGGTTTATAGGATGGGGAAATCAGGGGGATTAATGCAGCTGTTTCTCACCCCCAACACCGCATCGGCACCCCTCCGCTCCCTGCAGCTCTCTTACTGCTGCTGATACGGGCTGCACAGAGCAGGAGGGGGGGGAGGCGAGAGGGGGGCTGTATTTAAATATATTAATAATGCATGCTCCATGCAAATGAAGCTCCCTTTGAATATTACATTAGTGATGCTGTCAGGCTGCGCTTCCTGGGACCCAGGAGTGACGGTGTGTGTGGGGACGGGGGGGANTTGGCTCGAAGCATGCAATGCAGCCAGGTTCCCCAGTCCCCTTGGTACCCTCCAGGGACATGAACCACCCCCCCCTGCTGCTCCCCATTCCCTACATAATCTTTGCCCCCCTCCCTGTCCAATCTCAGCAATCCTCTCCCTGCTCAATAGCTTGGTTTCTCGCTCCCTACCTCCAGAGTGGAGAGATGGGTTGTGTTCTCCAGCCTTTAGGGGGAAATGAGAGGGAGCAGCTCCCAAGTCAGGCCTGCATATGTGCACCCACTTTGTGTGCACCCACTGGCCCCCAGCAGCGGATGCTTGTGTGAGCCCAGAGTGGGTGCAAATGGACCACGGGCTGTACACAGCTGTGAGACGCACGCACCCGCAGCGCAGGAGCGATGATCTCCTCCCCGTCACCGACACCTTCCCTGGGTGCTTTCAAGGGTGTTTGGAAGCATATTGTTTGTGCACAGCCACCCCCCGCCTGCGCACACAACCACACATGTGTGCTCACATGCATGCACGCAGAGGTAGGGGGGAGTCACAGCAGCACACACATGAGAGGGCATTATGCACAGCAGCTCCTGAATATGCTGCCTGCTGCAGCATGAGCAGATTTATGCTGCTTTTCCCTAGATAGATCCAAGCTCTGGAATGGGAACAGCAGCAGCTGTGCACTCCTGCCTGTCCTGGGATGAGAATAGGATGCGTCTGTTCGTCTTACTCCCCCACCCCCACGCCTCCTCCTTCCCCCTCCTCTTGCTCCCATTCATTCATTCAGCTTCTCCTCCCCCCATCCCATGCCCCAAAGCAGGAGGATCCTTATGCATAAAAATGTGGGCATGCTTTCCCTGGTGGAATAAATGGGTATGCAGACACCCTGCAAGCTAGGCATATACGCGTACATATGCACTTGTGTAGCTGTCCTGGGCCCATACATCAATATCCAGCTCCCACCACCACACACACACACACTCACACACCCGACAGACACCACGCAATGACTTTTCTGCAGCCAGTCAGCCTCCCAGCAGAGCAGTGTAAAAGCAGAGCAACGATTTACTCACCCCCGCTGCATCCAAACCAGGCAAACGTTTACACACCAAACACACACAGACACACACACATCACTATCTGCAAAGGCTCCCTGACAAAGTTTGGAAGAGGCAGGGAGCAGGGGGCTGTGGGATGAGGCTGTCTCCTTCTCCCTCCCATAACTGCAGGCACTACACATACATGTTTGTGTCTCTGTATAGGCACATGCATGTGTGTAGGGGTATACACATATACCTATAGCTATACGTCTATATGTATACACACACAACGACACGCACAGATGTATATACATTTATATACATCTCTCCCCTCCTCTTGCAAGGTCTGAATACAAGCAGACCAGTCAAACCCAGCTGCGTGCAGCAAGCCCTGGACCTATTCAGCATCCCCATCCTAAGCGAGTGTGTGCACCGCACACACACACACACACATTGAAAGGGAGACCCGTCTCCAAGCCTCTCTCCCTCCCATCACCCCATGTGGGCATTATCTACCCACCTCCCCACCCCCAACCACTTCCCCATCTCCCTTTTACTCACCCATTGCCTCCCTCCTCAGATCAGAGACATCCACCCCCCCAAGAGGTGCATGCCCGGGCTGGAGGAGAAAGGCAGTCCGTCCATCCTGCCCTTCTCCCCCCAACTCGGTCCTGCCTCTCCAATCTCAGCCACTTCTCTGAGAGGCGACACGGACGACAACAGGGAGCCGAGGACACGCGAGGCAGCTGCACAAGGGCTGCACTCAAAAACGTGTCACGCACACACACACACACACATACCTGCTTCTGGAGGGGCGATTGCTCCCAGCTTCCATACGGGGCATGACAGAGCCGAAGTGGAGGCACAAAAAAAAAACAACCAACCCTGTCTTCAAGCAACTTGCAGCCCTGCGGATGTGTGTCGGGAGGAAGGGGTGGGGGTGAGGGTGGGGATGCCCCCACCTTGTGTCACCCCTTGGAGCTGTTCTGTCCCCTGCCCCACAGCTGTCTCATTCCTGGCTGCACCTAGGCAGCACCCCCAGCCGCGCACACAGGCGAGCACGACAGGCAGGGATGGAGCAGCAGTCCGGGGAGGGCACGCACAGCCGGAGGATTTGTTGCCTTCGCCGCATCCGCATCACTGGGGGAAGAAGGCAGAAAGGGCTGTATTGGCATTTAAAACGCGAGCGATTAATTCGCCACCGGCTCGGCTGATAGAGCTCTGGAAGCAGAGCCGGCACCGCTTCTCCCAGCTGGGAATGCTGTGACAGGCGAAGGTCCCTCTCCCATGGAGCCAGCTCCGAGCTCTCCTCTCCTGCACAGCCGCTGCTCCGGTGCAGGCGGAAAGGGGTGGGCCTCCACCGGAGACATGAGCACGCATGCAACAGCTGCTGGGGGCCTGCACACCTCCAAAAACACACATGCACACGAGCAACAGCTGCTGGGGAACTAAACACACACACGCGCGCACACACACAATTCCCTTACAACAGCTGCTGAAGAGCTACACTCAACATGCAACAGCTTCCCAGCATCACGCACAAGCACCAGCTGCTGGGGAATATCACACACACACACACTCGGAGGCTACAGCTTCTCAGAATCGAGTCACCCACATGAAAACACAACAGCTTCTAGGAATGACAGGCGTACAAGCAACACCTCCTGAGGAGCTACACACACGCACACGTATGCAGGCAACAGCTATACACCTACTAACACAGGTATATGCAACAGCCATGGGGAGCTACACCTTGAAACATGCCCCTCCAGTACTTGTTGAGAAAATCAACACATAAAAATGCAACAGGAGTTGGGGAAAACCTTCATCCGCACACAAATACACACATGTGACTGCTCTGGGAGACTGTCTTTCACACAACACCTCGAATGAGCACAGAAATGCTCCTTAGAAGTCACCCGTAACCACATACCCTCACGTACATGCAACAGCTCACTGGAAGACCTTCCACCTCCCCATGCCCAAACCCACACCTGCCATCGCTGATGGACACCTTGCCTACAGTCAGAAACAAAAATCCACGTGCTCCGGGTGGTGGGGAGCCAGGCACAGCTCAGCCCCCAAACAGACACACTGGCAATAGCTGCTAGGAAACCACCTTGCCAAACACAGGGTGACTCTTAAGAAATGCCTCCCCAGCCCCTTCACAGAAAGCAGAAGCATGCGTGACAGCTAGACATAAATAATCCCTGGACAGACATGCAGATGCACAGACCACAGCTGAAGGGACATGGTGCATCCTTTGCACTCACCCTGGCTGTGGAGGGACTGCCTGTCTCACTCAGACAGACGCTGCCATGCAACAGCTGCAAAGAAATTTAGGAACATGGGACATTGGATGGGAGCTGGCTTCCTGGGATGTGCAATCCAGTCTCCTGCTATTCCAAGCAACCACATCATATAATTTTGCTCAGAAATGTCTCAAGGTGCATCCTAGCGCTATGAGACTATTTGCTCCCTGCTCAGAGGCTGTCCTGGCCCCTGGCTGCTCCGATGTTAGAAACCTGCCCCAACACCTACATTTACTCATGACCAATTCACACCCACACGTTTTTGTGCCAGTTGACTGTGTCCTTCACAGGGGCACACATAGAGGATGCCAGATCAAATGGAAACGCTTTGAAGCTTCCACTTACAGCTGAACAGACACCATCTGCACCCCTGCCTCACACAAGTGTCCACACACGCTACAGCTGGGTGAAGACATTCCCCTCAGCGTAAATATAAACACACTTGTAGGAAAGCAGACACCTAATTCTACCACCCACAGCATTCACAGGCACACAGGTACAGACACACAAACTCACGTAACCTCTGACAGGAGGCTCGTGCTGGTTTCTTCATGCAGTCTAAGAACTGCAGAGAAAACACTCTGCCACACACACCCCCACTACAAACAACACCACTATTAAATGCTTTATATGGTGATGTCTAGTTGCACCTAAAGAAGCTCACCTGCGTACCACCCCCTCACAAGCACAGGGCGATGTAATTATCCCGTCTATCTCACACCTGCACGCATATGGAGGAGAGTGAGCTCCTTTGACCACACTGAGAGCAATAGCCTCACCCAAAAGCAAACCCAGCAATAACAGGATTGCCTCTAGCCTTCTCAGGTGCATATAACAGCCTCACCGTGAGGACACCAAACCCATAAACACTGTATGTGGGACAAACAATGAGTAGCCCCTCGTAATCAAATCCCAAGGATGAAACAAAAGTGGCCCCAGACATCACAAACCACCTTGATGGCCTGAAAAAACAAGCTGGTCCACCCGGTTCAAACACACAGGGGCATCAGACCTGTGGAAAATTACACGTAGGAAGTTTGTTGTGTCCTCTTTTACCTCAAACCTGCAAAACCAAGTGGGAAAAAATGCAAGATACACACATACTCCTCAGAGAGACAACAGGTGAGCAGCTCTGAGGACACTTCTGGATGATTCCTGGACCCTTTTTAGTTATCTATTCCCAGTGGATTGAATGCCAAAGCTACTAACTCCACTTGGGGTGAGAGGAGAAGGCAGCTTCTCTTGGCAACTAAAGACTTTGATTTCCTTGCCTTCATCGCTTTTCCTCCAAGCTCTTTTAAAACAAAATCTAAAGAAACAGAAAATTGCTTCCATCTTTTTCTACTTCTTCCAAAGACAGACACTATCTCATCTAATAGGGCATTGAAGCTGGAGGAAAGGTTTCCAACTCCAAATCAACATGGGATTTGCTCCTGCTCGAGTTCCTCCACAATCATCATCAGTCTGTTTGGAATGGGTATCCCAGAGGATCTCCTGCTGGCACAGATCCCTTCTGGACTCAGAGGTGCCGGGGCAAGATCTTTGTGCTGCCAGGGAGGACCAAACAGACCTCGCTCATACTCCCACTGACTCAAGAACAGTACTTAAATCCAGCAGAACAGCCTCAAGAGACAAGCAGAAGTAAGCACCACATCCCCAGTGGCGTGGGACATTGATCTGATTGGAAGCCAGGCCCCCGATGTTTATTCATCCCTTTGCAGATGATCATCCAGAGGGTAGAGAAGCTCACCCACATGTTTATTTTGCAGAGGCTCTGACCTTGTCAAAAGCCCTGGAAAAATTCTGCTGTTTGTTACTTCACAAGTGAAACACACACACACACAAAAATTCACTAAGAAAAAAGCCTCCTAAGGACGTCATAGATACTTTAAGGCAGCTGCAGAGGCGCTTCACTCTCTCTGTCCATCACAACAGAAGAAAAATCACCTTCTAATACTTTTGTGCTGATGTCTCTGCACCCTCCAGCCAGGCCTGACCTCTCTGCCCTCTTAACAGGGATGGAAACAGGCCCGAGAACTGCCTTGGTTTATACTTTCTGCCCAGCTGCTGCTCTGTTGGGCTGCTACATCCTCTAAGACTGGAGATGCTGTTAAGGGTGAACAAGGGAGCTGGCCTTATTAGAGCAATTCCCCAGTGTTATCCCAGCATATGCCAGGGTGCTGTTAAGTCCTGGAATAGCCCAGAATCTGGGAGTCACAAAGGTGATGAGGAAACTGATTTTTAACCCTCAGTGCCCCAGACTGGGGTGTACTGGAGGTAATGTTCAGCCTCATGTTCAGATAATGTAATATCAGGTAATGATACTGGGGACGGTATCTCCAGGAAATAGGAGCTGGGAGTGCAGACAGCCATTCCCTCCTTTCCCCCCACCACCTGGACCTTGTGCCATTTGCCTACGCAAGGAGGGAAGAGTCGGGCAAGGAAGGCAGCCACACAGTCAGTCTGCCTGCGCTGCCTTCAGTGTCTGCTGCCAGGGAAGGGAGTCTCGCTGGGAGCGTTTCCAGCTTGTGGAACCGGCAGATCAGCCCTTCTCCCTCTGCCTCTTCCCCTGCCCGTCTGCCCATCTCCCCCAGGGATACAACCGGGTCCCACGGCTGGGGAAAACGGGCTCAGGGAGAAGGCTGGGCTCTGCCCTCGCTGCAGTCAGAATCTCTCCACTGATCTATACTGCGGTGAGCAGTGACAGATTGATTTTACAGCTCTGCTTGGAGCCGGCCACTGGCCCTGGGCTGTGGATGAATCAGCTTTCTCTGGGCCTTGGATTTTATTTCATTATTTTCCTGCAACTTCCCTCACAGGCAGCTAAATAGAAAGCGAGAGGGAGAAAGACGAAGTTGGCAGATTTCCTTCCCTGCTCGTGTGCTCCCAGCCTTCCAGCTTGGTTTACGGATGCCAGGAGGAGGGAGGGAAGGGATTGTTTTCCAGGGACTGACAGCTGTCAGGAATAAAGACATGAGGCTTCTTCTGCACGGGTAACTGCACATTGCAATGTCCGTGGGAGACGGCAAGTACTGCGTAAGCGCTACGTAGCATGAAAGGTTCCTGCACTCTTACGTCAATGCCTCATTCTTTGCCAAGTCCATTTTTCATTAGAAGGAGCAGCATGTTTGGAAACAACGTTCCATAGATGCACTGGGCATTAATCTGCTCAGAGCCTCCAGTGTGGAAGCTCTTCCAGGTTCTTCCCTAAAAGCTGTGGACCTAGAGGAGGGGGCAATGGTTGCATGGACCAAGAGGAGGGGGCAAGGGTTGCATGCCTCTGTCTCCATTAAGCTGAGAGGTCTCTGAGCATGCCACAGCGAGAAGGTTCCCCTAGGATGAGGTAGCACCTCCAAGCACAGCATCGACCCTTCTTCCCCTTCCTGGCTGTGGAAATTGTAGACATTGCTCAAGGGGAGTGAGGCTCAGTCCTAATTCTTTGGATTTTTGTGCTGTCAAGAACTCAACCAAGGAGGGAGTAGTGAAATTAAAGGGCAGAAAAGTGTTAGGTTTTCCAGACCTAGTCTGCAACTACAGTGGGACAGTTCAAGCCCTCAAAGGCCCCCATAGCAGAAGATAGTCTGGAGCAATTGGTATCCCAAGGAGAGCAGAAAAGCAGAGGGACCAGGCCAGCATGCAACTATCATGCTCCTTTCCAAACCATCAACACCTCAGGAGTGAAGAAGAGCAAATATCTGCTCTGTCAGACTTGCTGCTAGAATATGCCTTTGTCAGAGCTGAAGAGCTACACAGGGGATCCCTCACTTGTGCTGGCACCTGCTGTGCAAGAGAAGGAATAGCCAAAGGAACCCACCAGCAGTTTGGTCCGTTCCAGTCTTCTTCCCTCATACTCACCTCTGAAGAGGGGCTTCACATGGGTGGTACATTCATCACAACGGGTTCGGGATGCCTTGGAGCTTTTTCCTGCCTTGTCTCCAAAAATGTAGAATATGTAGGGAAGGACAGTTCCTCAGAAGAAAAAAGATAGATTAACTAAAGATGGACAGCTAGGACATTGTATCAGTGCTTTCCAAATCTCACACATACCCTTTCTCTCTCCACCTGCCCCTGATCAAAGATCATAGACTGTCCCTGAAGATGGCCAGAGCAGTTCAAACCCTCAGAAGGCAAGGGCTATTTGACCTGTAAAGATCAAGGGGTGGGAGGGGAAAGGGAGGAGAAAGTAGGGAAAGGATGATGGGAAAAGCAGGAGAGAAAGGTTTCCCGAAGGTCTGTCCCAGCACAAGGGAGAGAGGCAGCAAAGTCCCTCTCATCCACTTTGTGTAATCTTTTAATCTCTTAGTTTTTAATCTTTCACATCAGGAATGAGACACATCATTAAGAGCAGAAGAAATCCCGGTTGGAAGGGACATGGGGATAGCGGAGGAAACAAAAAGATCTTTTTTTTTCTAGGCCTTCTGCCTGGTTCCCTTTCTCTATGTCTCTCTTTCTCCCCCTTCCTTTTTCTTCTCTGCTTAGAAGCAATAATATAGGTAGTGACCTGAAAGACACAGAAACACACTGGGGGCCTCAGCATCTGGAGAAAGGGCAGTGCCATGGCCTCTGTGCGATGCAGGTCAAGCCCTCCCACAGTGACAGTCTGCAGAGGCACCAAAGCACAAGGCTCAGTGCCCCAACTTGTCCTGAAAGGCTCTTTTGGGGCCAGAGATGAACAGCAAACATCGCCAGCATGGTCCGTCTTTGTCAGAGTCAGGGTGACCCGAAGAAGCCAGTCCACCCATGACCAGAAAATGAGAGACAAGCTTTTGGAGGGCAAGGGAGGACCTGGTGGCATCTGACTGGCTCATCCCACAGGCTCAGGCTGGGCGCTCCCTGTCTCAGCTTCCTCCATCTGTCCAATCCTGTGGATAGTAATCCCCACCTCTCAGAGGGTGATTTCGAGAGGTTAATGAATTAACATTTGTAAAAGCTTTAGATAAAGGGCTAAGGATTATTACTGTTGTTATGCATGGAAACAGCTCCTAACGAGCATTTCCCACCTCCTCCCTCCTCCGAGCCTGGGGGATCATCTGACACAGATCCTGCTGCACAGGAACTCCCCCAGAGATGGAATTACAGGGAGAGTAACGGAGACGGCTGCAGGCTGCCAGAGACACTAATCAGGGGAAGACAAATTGGGGGCACCCCATCAGCCAGCAACCCACACCAGGCTGTGGGGCCGAGAGCCTCTCCACTCGCTCTCTAACCAACAGCAGCAGGTCCATCCCACTCCCATCTAAATTCAGCCAAAAATAGGCCACTGATTTCTGACCAGGGCAGGCCAGCCTCTCCTCTCGCCCTTTCAAGGCTGTCAACTGGTTGCGCGAGATACGTTTGCTTTAAGGAAAGCTTAATCCCAAAAGGAAACTCCTGTGCTACTGGCTTGGGGCAAGACTCAGAAACAACCAAGAAAGACATTTCCTTCATAGGCATAGAAGAGGCTAGCTGGGATCGGATTGTGGTGTCTTAAATCTTGTGTAAAATGTTTTCCGGGCTGGGGATGGGAACAAATTCAAAGCAGGAGTCTTCACACTGTACATCTCTCCCTTACACACAAGCATAACCTCGAGAGAGAAAAGCCCTCCCTAACTTGCCTGCTATAAATACACCAAACCACTTAAAATGGCTGCGTTAAAAGAGAGCTGGTAATTTGATAGTGGTCTCCACTTAATTAGATTAGGCTCTTCTTGAACTCAAGGGCTATAAGCAGCTGATCCTCCTTTCTTTTTCAGTATTATCCTGTCAGCTGCCATGCTGACATGACCATCAGTCCTCCCTCCGTGCCTGGTCCTCATGAGATGCTGACAGGGAGACCAAAAAGCTGTTGTCAGGCAGTGACCTAGCAGAGTGTTTAAATATGTGCCCCTATCCCCTCATTGAAATGCCCACTTGATGTAGCAGGGGCAAAGGGTTCCCTCAGACAGGGAAAGACTTCAGTCTGCCCTGCAGCCAGGAAAAATGCACACTTGAGTGTAACAAAGAGTATGAAGGTCATTAGAAAGCAGAGACAGAACAATTTTTGGCCAAAGTGGACCGGTTGGGGACCTTTACAGAACCACACATGAATGCACATTTCCACAAGATGCCATTTTAACGAAGAGGGAATGGATGGGTTAAGGGTAAATCACAACATCCCTGATGACTGGAGATGAAATCACGGTGCTCACCCGTGTTCTGGGCAAGCTGGATCACCAGCTCTGCCATGGACAATGTATGCACCACATAAAGCAGAGCTCCAGATTCCAGGGCAAGAGTAGCTGCCCCGCCTCAGCTTCTTATCACTACTAAAAATAAATAGTGCTGTGCAGAGCCTGGTGACAAAGATTTTCAATCGCATCTGGGGTAAAAATCAGCTTCTCTACCTACACTGCAATGTGTGGGAATTTGCACTCGACCTAGGCAAATAGCAAACAGCACAGTTAGGTCTCCCCTGCAATGAGAGACCAGAGGACAGCACTACCTTGGTCTTCTCCTCAGGAGAATAGAGCAGATGTTAATAAACCAGACACATAGCCAGAAGCTTTTTTTAAATATCTCGTTTTCCTGATTTCTCACTTGGAGAGAGATAAGTGACCTGTTTGTGGGTTACTAGGGCTAGCTGGCAGAGTCTGTAGCCTGGACATCATTGATAATAAGACAGAAAGTTACCTTGAAGGAAAAAGTGAAGTTGTTGTGGTGTTGGAGCAGGGGATAGACTTGGTCAACTCTCGAGGGCCAAGAGCACTGCAATGCTCATCTCCCTGAAGTCTGATCCAGTTCTCACTCAAATCCAGGCTAGTTGTGGCACTGCTTCTAAAATGCTGGATTGGACCTGCTTCCTTCCTAACCAGGTCCTTCAATCCCTGCTCAGTGAACTTCATTCCATCCCCAGCAGGGACGGATTCTGCACGAGTTGCCCCCTCCATAAAACACCCCCAGATTTGTAGAATTAAAATTCCCAGACCTTTTGCTCTCCATCAACAATGGAGGAAGTTGACTTTAACAACAGACGATTTGCTACTCAATATCCTCTTAATTAATATTAAAATCTATGTCAGGTTGTTCTGTTGAGGGTTGTTTTTTTTTTTTTAAATCCTCTATCTCTTTGTTATTTATTCATTTCGATTTTTTATTTTACCTCGTTAATGTAGTGGTGATTTAGATGCAGTTTCCTCTCTCTGCTGCACTTAATGAGTCGTCAGCTTTATTCACTCTCACCCGCATCCTCATGGGAGCATGCTTTGATTTTCTAGTGGGTGCATGAAAACACAGATTAAAGCAATTAGACAGAAATAATCTTAGGGAAAGGGGAGAGAGATCCAGAGCGCCTAATTATACCATTTTAATCAAGACACAATTATGCAGAGACTTTTATAGATTATAAATTAACCAAACTCCAAAGGCAGAAAAAATATCATTTTAAATGTGGTTCATTATGCTTGTTGTTTCTGCCTTGTGATCTCTCCCAAACTGGACTTCAGGGTTCATTTAGAAAAAGTTCTGGATGAGGTTTCACGGGAATGGAAGAGAAATAGACTGGGGAGACCCTGCTTGCGAGGACCAGGGTCTGGAAATGGCCTCTGGGAGAGGATAAGGAGGCACAGCCACATTTCTCATTCACTGATCTCACCAGTCTTTTCTCAACAAACCAAGTAAATGCACCAGCTGGTAGGCCAGGCTTGACTGATGCCCTCCAACTGGATCAGGTAAGGAAAGACCTAGTTCAAAGGTCTAGATTTTGCTTTGCCTTAACAGGCTATGCCGAGCTGCCAGCGAAGGACTGTGGGTACTGTAGTCTAAGAAGCAATTTTCCAAGCTACAAACATTCCAATTAGAAACACAGTGAGTGGGCAAACAAAACACATCAGGCTGGATGTGTTTTCTTCTGAACCCTGGAGGAACTTAAGCCAGCTGCTCCAGATTTATAGCTGTTCCAGATTTATTGCAGCAAAACCGCAAGGCGCTCAGGCTCTCTGAGCACGTAGGAAGGTGCTCTGCTCCTGCTGTCTCTGCAGAGGAGCCAGGACAGCCCCTCCCCAAGGGCTCCAGGGAATCCCAGTTGCCTGTGTCGCTGTCATGCTACTTTATGATGGGGAAGGTGTTCAGAGCTCCGCCAGAAACAGGTAGACCAGTTCAGGGACCTCTGATTTTGTGGCTGCAGCCCAACAAGGTCTGCGAGGCATCATGCTGCTCCCTTTTGCTGTGAGCGCAGCACTAGCGATCCCTCCTGCATCCGTGTGGCACTCCTTGAGCTGTTTGCGAAGAGCTTCCAGGTACTAAGGAGACAGGAGAGGGCTCGCCGCAGTGATCCTCAGCTTCCTGCGAGGTCTGCCAGCAGGTCTCCTGAAAGATTTTGCTGCACTGTGCCCTGCGCAAAACTCTTCTCCAGAAGATTCTGCTGCCAGGCATCTCTCACAAGGATGTCTCAATCCCTCAGGTCTTCACCTGGCCTCTCCCCAATGCCATGACCACCCCATGCCGTGAGCAGTAGTGCTGAAATGGCTGATGTCCTCTGCACGAAGGGCAATCCTCACATCTGCTAAGGAACCAGCCTTGACCATCTTCCACCTGTAAGTCAATTCTATAAACACTCATCCAGGCTCTCTGCAAGCCGGAGATGGCTGGTATATGCCCAGAGCTGGTCTACTGGAGCAAAAGGGACACCACCAGTGTAGGCAGCTGGGGAAGGAAGGACATTAGGCACTGGGGACCGATGATTATGCAGCTATTGACCCTGAGGCTCAGCAGCCCTTCCAAGGACTGACAGGCAGTGCCTTCTGTCACTGCCCTGCTCTGAAGCCACGCTGCTCCCATCACCTCAGTGGAGAAAACTAGAGCTGCATGCGTTTCATCCACCAGCCATGTCTGAGCTGTGTCTGGAACATTTCTCCCTTGCAGTTTCCTCACCCGTCTTCCCCTTCCCACAATGAAGGAAGGGGGCTGCAGGCTGCTGCCCTTTATCTCCATGTCCTCTAACAGCCAGGGCAAAGCCCAGAAGGGCTGCAGGGCTTTTTGGGGGTGGCCCCGTTCCTTGTCTGAGGGCTCGGGCCAGTGGGTGAGCAGTGGTATCGGAGTGCCCTCTACTGGCCCCATTTCTGGTCTATTTGGACTGTCCGAGCCTTGCACACTCCCAGTAGTTCTGGAAAATTGGGTCTTGGCTTACCCCCGCCAGGCCCTGACACCCCCATCATGGTGGGCACCATTCCAGCAGCAATATGAGCCTGGACACAAGCAGCATGGAGTCCTGTCGGTGCTGGGTCATGGCTCCAGAGGAGTCAGCACGATGGAGAAGTGGAGACAGAAATGATTCTAAGTCAGGACTTGGTTCTCCCTCTGTGCATATGAGGTGCAGGCATCACTCTCATGCTTGCTGAGTGTCGCTGTGGAGATGTGGCAAGGACTCCCAGGGGCTTCCCAGTTCCATGGGATGAGAATCCCATCCCTTGCTCCTTCACTTCAAGAGGTAAGAAAATCAGAGATGTGGTAAAAGGGGCTGAGGAGGAGCACAGTCTCTCCCTTGAGAGTTGGTGCCATTCAGGTGGCTGACCCTGTGATGGGAGAGGGTTAATTGCCTGCTTTGAATGAGTGGTGCTTAGGGACATGGGTAAGTGGTGGACTTGGCAGTGTTGGGTTAACAGTTGGACTTGATGATTTGAAAGGGCCTTTCCAACCTAAATGGTTCTGTGATTCCACAGAGCTGGGGCAAACCATCCTGGCCATTCCCCTGCTCTGATGGCTGGAAGCTCCATCACTCTGGGATGTGCTTACTTTCATTCTTCATCCTGACTTTTCCTCCAAAGCTCCCTATGTTTTGACTATCCTAATCTGCCATGGGAAAAACAGCAGGGAAGGTTTTTGGGATCATTCTGCCTCGACCCAGGGCACTGGTTCATGTCTGCCAGTGGATTCCCAGGTTGTGCTAAGAAATCTCTCAAGACCTCCCACAGAGAGTGGGGGTCTTAAATCCCTGTGGATCTGTGTTGATTTACTCCAGCGGAAAACCTGACACACTGTCTCAGAGCTTCAGATTTACACAGGTGACCTTCTATTGCTATCAGCAGAGGAGAGAAGGAGAGAGCAAGATTACAATCTGAGTTCAGATACCTCTGTGTAGCTGGTCACTTTGTGCTTTGGTATCTAAGTCATTCAAGCAGGGATAACACTGACCTGACAGATAAGATGTGAGCTAATTAGCAGTGCTCTTTTCGAGCTCCTTCCAAGCTGAAGTGCTGCAGAAATGCTGAATACCAGGTCTGATTACTGTTCAGGGCAATGTCTAGTTGGAAAGAGGTAATGGAAACTGGAATATCCAGGGAGATGGCTTGGGTTTGAGACTGGGAAACTGTGTTGAGGTATTTGGGGGATTATGATGGAGAGATGCAGCGAGATGTTTAGATGCGCCAGTGCTAGGAGGGCTGATGGAGCAGAGAGGAGTCCCAGATGAGTCCAGTAGGAGAGTCTCTGAGGAGAAACTTCTTCCCATGTGTCATGGGTAGGCAGCTGAGCCCTCTGAGCACTTCCATTAAGAACTACCTTTTGTAAATATTACAAAACAGTTACAGAAAAAAAAAATATACACAAGGGAAGGAGTTTGTTTTTAAAGGTGTAAACAAAGGTGCCCTGCAGCCTCAGCAAGTGGAATAGTGCTGTATCCTGCACTGGAAGAAAATGGAAATTGCTTAGACATGCAGTCTATCGAAAGACGTCAGCATGGGACTAACATAGTGTAGCCATCCTCTGTAAGACTGCTTGAGGTCTTGAAATGCTATGCATGGCAGCTCTCTGCCAGGGAAGGAGCTATGTGTGGATGTGATTCTTCCTTGGCCTTGGTTATATTAATGTAAAAAGTATACTGATAGCATCCAAGATGGAGAGAAAACTTCACCTCAGCTTTTCATTAAGCACTGCTGAAACCACTGCCCTCTCTCCCTCACTGACAGTCATTTAAATGTCGAGCCACAGACAATACGGAGCCAGCCTCTGCTCCTGTTAACCCAAAGTGCTGGGAAAATCACAGGCCAGGAAAACTTTGTCTAGTAAAAATGTAAATATCACTTCACAGAGGACAACTCCAGCTTGACAGAAAATCCATTGCCTCTTCCAAACAGTTTGTGAGTTCTGGATGTCATGATGTGGTTTGTTGGGCAAGCAAGGTGGAACACAACAGCTATTTTTCCAGACTCATCTACTCAGCCCTTCCTCAAGTACTGCTGTCCATTTACCTGAGGATGGGGCTGTCACTGCCACCGTTTTAAAAGGCTCCCCCTCAAAAAAAGTGAAAGGCAGCCAAGACGTCCTTCCTTTTCCCTCACTACTCAAATCCAGATACCTAGGGTGTTGGCATGGATCCTATTCTCCATGGTCAGCTGGCTAAATCCCAACTAAAGTGGTGTCAGGCTGGGAGTTCCCTGGGCTCCTGTAAATGAAAATATTTTTCTGCAACTGAAATTGAGATCCCATTATCTCAAACTGAATCATTTCCAAGTAGCACCAAAGCCCTCAGCCTTTCTTCTTGCCCACTAGGTACCAGCTCCTACCAAGTAAGTCAATGCACATTACTGGTGTCCTGCAAAAATGTTGAAGATCTGCTTCAGGGACATCTCAGGGTTTGCAAAGCTCCTGAGTGGAAGCCAGGGGTGATTCCTGTGCCATCTAGACTGCAGTCTGAGGAGAAGAGAAGAGAGGGAGAAATGTTCACTGGATTCCTGGAACGAGCCCTGACCACAATTGTCTACAAGCCTCTTTTTTCCATCCAGGTGTCTTTGGCCTTCTGCCCCATTCCTAGGCTAGTTGCTCTGCGTGGGACAGACCATGAGGGGAACAAAGTTCATCTGAGATATAGGAAAAAAGAAATTATCAGAGCCCTACCAATCCACCTATCCAACAGCCAAGGACTCCAACTCTCTCCCAGCCTGTCTGTAGCTTTAATTCCTTCTCTGTCCTTGCTTTCTGCCTCCATCACCCTGGATGTTCCTCCTCAGTTCATCCAGAAGGCAAGGGATAGAGTGTGAAACAGTTAAGACCCCAGCAGAGGATGCCAAGCTCCATCAGCTGTAGCAGGGTGTGTCATCCTCCCCCACCCCCTCCACTCCCCCCCCCC
>VZRU01016197.1:259294-273773 GCA_013398155.1 Pedionomus torquatus
ATGGCTTCCCTTTTTTTTTTACCTCCTTCTCTGTCTTTCTCCCCTCACCACATCCCCTCTTTTACACAGCTCCCCTTTTCTTTTTACCTCCTTCTCTGTCTTTCTCCCCTCAGCCGCTGTCTTCACCCTCCTCTCCCTACCATGACCTCGCCGTTTCTCATTCCCCTCATTCTCCTCCTTCCCTCACCCCCACCCTCCAATCCGCTATTCCAGGACAATAGAGCAGATGGCAGGCTGTTTGTTTTATATGTCCCTTTGGAAAATCAGCTCAGCTGTTGATTCTGTGACTTTTTCTAAAAACAGCCACCGTCCAACACTAGCTGAATGCTGGGGAAAGGAAGGGGGAGTATGGAGGGGCCCTGCTTTCCCTACCAGCTGCACCAAGACCTTGTCTGTTTGCATCCCACACCATGTCTTTGGGAAAGAGGACTGACTGAGAGCCCGGAGAGGAGCATTCTCCCCTGCACACTAGAATAAACACCATCACAAGCAGATATAGCTTGCCCAGCTTCTGCAGTCAGTCTCGCTTCAGCCAAAGATGATGGTAACGTGGGGCAGTGAAGAAGGGGCAGGCTTTTCAGCACATCCCTCCTGCTCATCACCCCAGTCTGCCGCCTAGTTACATGTGGTCTCCCCAAGCAGAAAACACACAGAGTAGAGGTCAATGCTGTTTCCAAGATGTACATCTCGTCCTATGCTACTAGGGTGGCCGTGAGCAAAAAGCCACAGGCAAGAGTTAAGCATGCAGGTTGGAGAAGAAAGTCCTTGATAATTATTTTTCTTCCCAGCTTCCCCCTCATTTTTGTTGAATCCCTAAGTGGCAAGGCACCACTCCTCAGGCCAGCATTCATCAGTTGCCAATGCAGCCATGAAGAGAATGTGGATTTTGTTCTGGTTCTTTCTCTTATACAAACTACTCTGTTCATCCCTCACCTCTTCTTTCCTACATGTTTATATCAGCCACCCTTCATACCTGTTGCTTCATGGTATTTCTGGGTGGAGAGGGATCTTTGCTGCTGGACTCTTCTCCTCACTGTCCCAAGGACCACCTTGTCTCCCCTCTTAGACATGACAGTTCTGCCCCATTTATCCTGCAAGCCCGCCCCTCCTCCTCGCCCTGTCTCTGCTTGTAAGTGCTTCAGGGTAGGTACCATTTTTTCTCTCTCTCCAGCATCAAGCACAAACTGGCCTTGGCTCACAACAGGGGCTGCTGGATTCTTTGCCAGTGCAGATGCTGGATATTTCATGGAATATCCTCCACCTGATACACCGTGGCCAAAGATTTGCTCTGTGCCCCACTTCTGGTGATGGGATGGGAAAAGCAGGGATTCAGAATAGCTGCCTGACTCTCCATCCAATTGTCCTGTTTAGTTGCACATTTTTCTTATGTGGTTAACATCAACGCTGTCTTCTTCTCAAGCAGCAGAAGAAGGGTCAGGGCCAGCATATCCATGTACAAAGCACTCGGTTTAATTTGTTCTCAAAGTTGACTATGAATCAGATGCAGCTCCCAGCAAAACCAAGGGAGACTTGACCGAGGCAGAGTCAGATGTAGCATCTGAAGAGGCTCCTTAGCCTTGTAAAGTCCTAGAAGGTAATTTAAATATGAGAGATAGGCAAAGAGCCCATTCTTGGGGTCTGTAATTAATCACATACAGTTCAAACAGGGAGAGAGATGAGTTCCCAGCTTTCTTGGAGTCCAAGCTGGATCAAATTGGAGCAACAAAAAAATCTCAGGCTGTCAAGGAACAGCCTTAAAGAGGCAATGCCAGCTGAGCAGCAACAGCTCAGCCCTGCACTCCTTTAACCTCCCAGGTAATAGGGCAGAAAGTCTAGAAGGAAAATTCCTGCATCAGCTGGTGAGAACCAACAAAATCACTTGTACATTTGTGATGCTGCTCTTCTTGGCCTTGCTTAAATCTCTGGTAATGTGTCCTCTTGAGTGGAGCCATTAGCCCAGCAGTATTTGGGATGGAATAAAAGTCCCAGTTCATATGAGAACTGATGTCTGGTGATAGAGCTATCAGGTGCCTCGAGGAAGAACATAAGGATGCTCCATGCCTTTCTGTGCTCATGCGGTTATCGAATGGAAGAGTCGGTCACTCTCTTTCACCTCTGCATCCACCTCAGAAGTGTGCTCAGGTATGTAGAGCCCTGGTGGGCAGTGGTGCAAAAGGGCAAGCCAGCTGTCTTGTAGTCTTTATCAGAGCTTGAAGACAAAAGAAATTAAATAAATGTAGGAAAAGAGCTGTTGATCCCATCCCTGGACTGCCTGAAAAGTCTGTATTGTAAACAAAGGCAGAAAAAAGCCCTGAAATTACAAGACAAGGTGTTCGGTAAGGAATTGAGCACATCTGTCAGATTAAAACACATCAACTTATCTGGAGTGTTATTAAAAAAGATAAATATACAAAACAAAAAACTGAAAAAAGAAAAAGAAGAGTCTGGGAGCCAACCAACATGATTTCACTTCTTCCAAGGTGATCTCCGGCTCACAGTCTGGCATCCCCTGTGGCACTGGTGGGCAACAATTGTCCTGAGAACAAAAACGCTCAGAGCTGGGGGTCCGGGCAACATCCCCTTTCCCAGTATTGCTGGGAAGCTCCCGAGTAGCCCTTACAACGAACAGCTGGAATTCCCATGCTCTCCTCCAAGGTCCCACCTGGTGGTTTTCTTTCCTTCCAGTCCCGTTCCTTCTTGTTCCTATTTCTCACCTTTTGGCTTCTGTTTAATAAACTGCTCATCTTTTGAAGGCTGTATCTTTAGCAAAAAAACAGGGGAGAAAGCTGAAGGCTGCAATTTGGGTAAGAGTTGGGTAAATCCCATGGTAGCTTAGAAATCTGTTTTTCTTCGGCAGCAGAGTTGTTGAGAGGAGTTGGCACTGGCAACAGAAGCATTGTACAGCACCGCTATTCTTCTCTCTCCCCTTCAAGCCTTTAGCAACAACTGCAGTTTCCCACCTATTTCAACTAACTTCTCTTTTCCCCCTAAAGAAAGGATAGTCATTAGCATTTTTTGCACTGTCAAATAGGGGTTTCCTTATAAAAATTCTTCACAGCTAAGGGGAAAGTGAAGAAAGGATATTGTTAGCATGAAAGCCTCACTTAATATTTTACATTTCAAATACTGTAACTGCTTTTTTCCTCCCCTCCTTCTCCTTTTTCTGAATCTTCAGTATACAGCTTAAACATCATTAATAGTGTTGGTTGCTATGGTGTTGGGCAGGCAGAGGTTCTCTGCACTCGAAACATTGAACTACACTTAATGTTGTACAACAGTAGGGTCATGCCAACACCTTTGACTTTGACCCCATTTTTCCCAGTAAAATAAAAAGACCACAACTCTGTCCCTTTTCATTCTTGGGATGGGTTTGTTAGGGTTTTTTCCTGCAATAAGAAAAGGGAGTATGAGATAGAAAAGGAAAGAGGGATATAAAAAGAGAAAAAATTTAAGAAAAAAAAATTTAAGAGACCCAGTGGAACCTTACCAGAAACTTTAAAAGTTACATCAGAAAATCATGAAGGAGAATAAAAACAGACAGTCCCCTGAAAAGTTTCACGTGAGATTGTTTCTCATTTTCCCAAGCAGCTAAAACATTTTAATAAACTAGGAAAATGAGACTGTAAAACGACAACATCTGACAGCAAGCCCCAGGGGCAGGAACCTTTCCTGAAACTAATTTTAACTCAGGTTTTAACATTGATCAGATTTCATGTGGTGAACGTCCCCTTAAGCTGTCTCTCTGTTCTTAGAGAAAACCTGGTTTCTTTTGTCGACTCCAAGAAGCTAATTTCTTTCCAGCACATTGTCGTCACAGGCATAACAGGAGTTTTCTGTCATTCGTTTCTCTACAGCCCAAGAGATGTCCTGCCCCAGACATCTTCTCGTCTGTTCTCAGTTTCCTTATGAGACAAGACATTTTCCACAGAAGTGGCACTTAACCGCTCCAGCAACGAAGCCAAGCCTTAAACCAGTCCCCACGCAGCCACTCAAGGACTCGACCCATTTAACATCTGATCTTCAGCCATGCAAAAGGCACCAGGCCAAAACAGACCAGGATCCAAAGTGGGCTTCCAGTTTCTCTGTCTTCCTCTATCTGTTTCTTCTAATCTGCTCTATTAGTTTCTTCTCGGAGCACATGAATGGTATCTTGCTTTGATTGTCACCAGGACATCTACAGATGGGACTGACTGGCTTTTTAGCTCAAAGACTCAATTAACAACAAAACAGAGAGTTTGAATGGGAAAAGAAAAATATAGCCAGGTAGCGAAGATTTTTCTTGAAGATTTCTTCTCACAGAATCATTTTTCACCTACCGGTTAACTTCAAACCAAATCATTTGCCCTGTGGGGCAGGACTTCTTTGTGCTGCATCTGTCTTGAAATAGTTGGATGTTTCTTTTTTTTTTTTTTGAGCCACACTGTTCCTAGGT
This sequence comes from Pedionomus torquatus, assembly GCA_013398155.1. Lineage (NCBI taxonomy): Eukaryota > Metazoa > Chordata > Aves > Charadriiformes > Pedionomidae > Pedionomus > Pedionomus torquatus. The sequence goes on from VZRU01016197.1 coordinate 263,727, forward strand.
TCTTTTACCTGTGTGACCCAAGTGCTTTGCATGACTCAAGGAATGGTCTTTGGCATCAGCTAGCTCCTGTCCCTGCTCTGGATGAATTTCCAGTTCAAAGGCATGTTGTGCAGGAGAGGAAAGCAGGGCTTTCTGCTGCTTCACAAGCTGGTTAAATGCTAGTTAGAATGACGGCTGGAAAACAGCTCTACAGGCTCCTCTTTCTGCTCCTCCAGAAATTAAAGTGCTCGTTTGTTTCTACATCTGCCTTTGCAGAGGTGGAAGGTCTGTCTGACACCCTTCCTTTAAACCTCGTGTGCTGTGTAGGAGATGCTGGTGCTTGGGGGTCGAGGGGGAGGAGGCAACAGGGTGGCCGGTTTTCAAAACGGTAGAGGCGCAGTGATAGGTGCCCTTGGCTCTTCCAGCCCACCAGCAGCAGGCTTAGTCACATCAGCAGCATCAAAGCTAAGCAGCTCTTTGGAGAAAGGGCATTTGTCCTTTCATCTGGAGATTACAGGAATATTTCACAGATCCCAGCAGTGTGTTTTGAATGGCTCTTTAAAGAGAAATACCTGTTTGTGGCACCACCTGCCATTTAAAACAGCCTCTTTGCCTTCTAGCTTTCCTGGCAATGCTCTCCCCCAGCCATTTAACCACATGTACAAGGACAAAATGGTGCCAAAGTTCATTCTCCAACAAGCAGAATTGCCCATCTTTCATGTCAGTCTCTGTACTGAGAAAAGAACTCTCCGCAAACATGCCAGAAAGCTCGTAACCTATTTGGGCCCGTTCCTTCCCCCCGTTGGGGACAGCAGGAAGGCAGAAAGCTGTTCTTAGCATCTGGAGGAAAGAAACACAGAGATGAAAAGCTCTTTGCCTTGCTGTTTCCATTCCTTCATGACTTAATTTTTTTTGGTCAGGGCACAGAGAAGATTATAGAGCTGTAACCTCTAATCCGCTCCTGAGCGCTCCTTCTCCATCTCTTCCTTTCTCCTCTTTTTCAGCCAGTCTTAATCCTTTATGTCTCCTCTCTCACAGGTAAGAGTTGGAGTCTAATCTCAGACGACAGGTTGGTAATTAGAGCAAGAGATTATCCTGACCCCGTATCATGTAGGTAAAAAGAGAGGAATAATGCAGGGACATACAAGTTCAAGCCTTTGATGTCTGGTGCAGGAACCGGCCTCATCTCAATCTGTCTCCTCCTGGCTCCCCACCCCACGCTCTCTTCTTTATCCCAGCAGGCGGGGGGATTCCTGATTCTTTGAACATCCTGCCCACTTCCCCACTGCCAGGCAAGGACTATGCTCTTCCATCACTCATTCAGTGCAGAAATGGTCACATTTTCCGTTTCTATAGACCTTGACTCAGCAGACTCAGTCAAGGGGCTGTGGCTGGGAAGAGTGGGTGGTGGGGAAAGCACAGGCAGATATGGAGGAAGAGGGCCTGCTCAGAGAGGCTGGAGCCACGACACACTATCAGCTATCGTCAGTTGGGCGCTGGTTAGACACCCCCAGCACCTTTCTAATCCAGCAAGATGAATCCACACCAAGGAGCAGCAGCACCTCTACCCACATGCCCAGCAGTCACCACCCAGTCCTTGATCTACTCAGGAGGGTGTACTGCTCCCATCCCTTGCACATATCCCTTGTACTGATAGGAAGTCCATCCATGTGTCCAGCCCATGTTGTCCGTCTTTGGCACAGATCTCGTCTCCTGCCCTGTGTCACTGGTATTCAGTAAGGCCAAAAAAAAGCCATCACACAGCCCTAAGACCACCACAGAAAAGGGAAAGTTGGGAGCATGAAGCTTCTTCAGTGTCCCACCCCCTACATGTACAACGTGAATGGATGTCACCAGGAACCACTGTAGCTGAGGCTCAGTCATCACCAGCCAACAGCCTGCAAGCACCAGGAGGTGTCAGGGTAGAGATGGCAGTGGAGCGATCGAAACCTGCTGGGGAGAGAGCAAAAGAAGGTCAGGTGACAGTCTTTACACCTGAGCGCAGCTGGAGAATGGAAGATCTTTCCCTCATGTCCCATTTTATGTTGGGGCCCAACCTACCCTACAGAGCTCCAGGACTGTTTTTTTACTTCCAGATGCCTTTTCTCGGCACAGTTGAGCAGCCAAGCTTCCCTCCAACTCCCTAAATCCAGCTCTGGCCATGTAGTCCAAGCCTGATCACGGGCAGGGAGATGGGCCCTGCACCAGCCCCAGATACACGATTCTGTTGATGCTCTGTTCGTCACCTAGCTGCTTCCCACCCCTGCTATCTCCAGCCAGGAGCTTCCTACCCATGCTCTGCAAATAACAACTTTAGGTTTGTTCACTCAAAGCAGAGAAGAAAAAAAAATAAAAATAAAAATCAAAGAACACTTTTGTTTGCAGTCAGCCTGAAGTGAACCTTTTTCTCTCTTCCCTCCAGTTTTAACAGCAAAACAAAAAATGAAAAAGCAAGCAGAATTTCCTTTCTTGAGTTTAAAAGAACATTTCTGTTCCTGTCCCAGGAGCAAAAGGTTAGCTTGCTCAGTCTCAAAATGTGAAATAAATGGCAATACTTTTGGCTCTGGAACTGTCCAAATAAAATGTTTTGATACTCCTTTTCTTCTTGCTCATACAAAAAGGTTTGCAAAGTTTGTAAGCGTTCAAAAGCAGCTTAATGCTGGTGTGTTCCTCACCCAACCAGCCATGTGACTGCCAGGCTTCTGTCCCTCACTCTAGACTTCTTGTGCACCATTTGGCTGCCTCCCCCTCCCAGCCCGTTGTCTGAGGGCTCACACCACGGGAACACCCAGAGCACTCATACCCCATACCTTGAGGGATCCTCTTGGGATGAGAAAGGGCCACGGAGTTCAATAACGTTGAGCTTGTTCTCAAAGACACCATAGCTGAGGGTGACCTGCAAAGAGGGTTGGTGAGAAAGGAGCAGGGAGGGTGAGGTGAGTCCAGGAGCAAGGAACTTGCTTTGGGTGACAGGAGCTGCTGTTCCAGCTCCTCCTCTGCTGGCTTGGCCTCTGCTTTGTACCTCCCCTCTCTTCCTTTCCATGGTGGTCCACCATGCTAGTCCTCTGCCCCTCCAAGCCCCCTACACTCATTATCTCCCCACGCAAGGCAGACACTGTGCCATCTCAAAGCTCCTTCCCCAATCAGTCATCATTTCTGCTTGTCCTTGTGCCATATTACCCTAGGGATGCTCTCGATCCTCCCATCCCTCCCCTTACACATGCTCCCTCCTCACCACTGACCCCAGGGCACTGTGACTGGCATCTGCGCTGCTGGCAACATCTGCTCCTTATTTCAAAGAAGCATTTGTCAGGAAAACCTCCTTGAATGAGCAGACAATTCGTTCAACCCACATCAGTGCCACCAAGGGGGCGATGTGCCTGTCAGCTCCCTTCTTTCAGCTCTCCTTTCTCAGGCACCTCCCTCTTGCTCCATTTCCCCTCCTCACCTGCTGTGTGAGCTGAGAGGAAGGGATGAGCTGCAGGTTCTCCAGGTGGGAGTGGAAGAGCTCGTTGGGCAGCAGCTGCCCTCCGACTTTGCACTCGATGATGTAACCCACAGTGCAGTCGTCCGGCAGGCGGATGAGCTCTGAAGTGCTCAAGAAGTTCCTGCCACTGGAAGAGAGTAGGACTGCGTGGGTTAGGACAAGAGGAGGGGAGGATACAGGCATTCGCTTGGGTGGGAGACAAATGAAGGACTTAACTGAAAGCCAGAGTAAATCTTGGAACTAGGCAAGAAGTCCCCGAGTTCCAACTGCAAAGACTTGAGAATGTGTTTGCTCTTTGACCACTCACAGCCATTCTATCCCACCCATTCTCTGGTGCTGTCCCGAATGTCCCAACTCCTTGGTGAGGGAATGCAGAGAGCTGGAAGAGACTTTGCCAAGTTGCTTTTTCGCCTGTGTGGTGAGCTGTACTGACCCCCTTGAGGGGTCAAGACAAGCCAGCACAAGTGATACAGTGGGACCACGTGGCCCGAACCAGGAGGAAGAAGAAATAGGATGGTCTCACAGCTTGAATAATGGCTCCATAGCTCCACTGCAGTGTAACAGCATACACTTAGCTATCCTTTGGTGACAGGCTAAACCCAATTTTAAGGCTCTTGTAATTGGAAGCAGCCACACAGCATGAAGCACTGCCTTCTACAACACCTCTGAGATAGGTCAAACAGGGTTTAAGCATCGTAACACAGTAGCGGCAGACTTTATGACAGGTTAGGCGTCATCTATGCATGCCACCTTCATTTCCCTCTAGATCACAGATCACCCCCCTGTCTGGGTCTACCATAAAATTCGTATCATGGGCTTCAGCTAAATCAGCCACCTGGTGTGGATTACGTCTGTCTTTCCAGGTATGCACAGATCTGGTTAAGGCTGGAACAGCCATTCCTTATCAATGTATGTGCATGTAGCTTGTCATACAACCTAGGGCATCGTGGAAAACGATGGAGGCTGAGCTAACACAAGGCCCTGGAACCAACCTCTATTCCCCATGCACCAAGCTGAGGAAATGACAGTGGTGACTGCAAGGAGTTACACAGGGTTTGGGGTGAGGAAATGGGAAATTAGCTCTGGAGGGAGGTACAGGAGGTTAAAAAGAGGCAGATTAAGGGGAGAGAAGATAGGCAGACAGGGAAAGCACTTAGGAAGAGTCAGAGAAAGATGAAAGGGATGTGAAGGAGTGCGGGGGAATAACCAAAAGCTGAAAGCAGTTGGGGACAAGGGAGTATGCCATTCTACGACCATGTTTGCTGACGTGCCTCCTCTTGCAGTTTCAGTGAGGTGGCAGACCATCCTTCCTCCAGTCCCACGGGCTTGCACACATGTAGCATGCACTTTGCCTGGCACTGCCAGGAACATGTCCCTCATCCCCAAAGGCTCCCATACTCAACCAGTTGCTCAGCTCACCTGGCCCATGGCACCATCTTGCTTGCCAGCTTGCGGCTGATGCAGAACCCAGCTCCTCCGGTGGCAAACCAGAAGCGCACAGATTTCTGGAGAGAAACAGCACAGAAAATCAATGGCAGAGGCTCAGACAATATCATACTCCCTGAGAGGGGAATGCTGGATACGCAGATTTGATGCCAGAATAAACACAGACCTATTGTCACCCCAGACCCTTGACTGCTGCCCAGAAGAAGGACTTGCCAGCAGTACAGCATGGATTTTGACCTCCTCAGATTTGGAGCTGCCAAGTTCCCGCTGGCAGCAGCAGGTGGGCTGCCCATGCCAGGTTTATCTCCTGGCAGACAAGTACCCAAAGGCACAGCAGCAACACCGGGACTCTCCCTGGGTTGAATGGTTTGAGTCAACACCTCAAACAATGTTCAGACAAGAGAGTTTTCAGTTGCTGCCTGTTGCTCTTTATACCTGTCTCTCCTTGGGGTACATCTACAGCCAATGAGCCAAAGCCATTGCCCCCTGCATCACCACCATGCACTGTACCGTCTGGTTGTTTGGCAGCATTTCAGAGGCTCGGATGGGTCGGTTCAGGCTGGGTTTCCCTAGGTAGATGTCCCGTGATGCAGAGTAGGAAGACAAGAGCTTCAGGAGCACCTGAGGGTTCAGGTAGTTGTCGTCATCCAAATGGCAAAACCAGCTGAGGGGAGATGGGAATGAAGATACAAGAGATTTGTGGAAAGGAAGGTGACTCTCGCTCTCAGGTGTCCCCCCATGGCACCCCTGCCTCACCTCCTGCTGCTGGCCAGGAAGGCATCAAACTCAGCAGCCATTTTGCAAGAGAGGGCTGGGTGGCTGTGCTCAGCGGAGCAGTTAGTGAAGACTGCGTGGTCACCTGCTGGGAAAGAGAAGGCTGTAGCTTGGGGCTGGCCTGCTTCACACAGTCATGGGCAGGACCTCTGGGCAGCAGGGAAGGGGGTTGTTCGCAAACAGCCCCCCAGACAGGCATCCAAACCTGCGGTGGTGTCGGCTCCATTCTTCCCCCTACTAGGAGATAAAACCTAGAGAAAGCCAAGAATCTTGGCCAAGAATATGCACCTGCCAACTGCACTTCCACCCTGTCCACTGCCAGACAGGGTGCTGGGGCTGAAGAGCTCTCTCATGGCTGCTTCCACCCATGGATGCATGAAGGCAGAGAGCACCCTGCCTCCAGCTGGCTGCATGTCCTGGGCTAAGCCAACTAAACCAAATCATCATCGCTGCAGCTTGAGGTCCTCCCATGGGACATGGTGGGGGATGTGCTTCAAGAGGTAGCACTGGTGCAAGAGGTAGCACAGCTTTCAAGCCAGATCCCCTCCCAAGGTCGAGACAGTTCAGAGGCTGAAGGTGGTGTGGGGAGGGGTGATGTCAGGTCATTACCCATTCTCCTTTTCAGGGCATCATCTTCTTCATCAGTGAAGACATAGGTCTGGGGAAACAAGGAAAGGAGCTTATTTTCAGGGCTGATGCTGGTGCTGCTCCTGGCCACCACCCTTTTCTCCTCATGCCTGGTCACACTCACCATGGTCATCCCACTCCATCCTGTGCTGCCATTCCCTCTCCCAGGCAGAGGTTTAGCAGAGGGATGGCTGCACTCCCCCTTCCTGCATGGCACAACCATCCAGTGCTCGTGTGACTTGAGGGTGGTGAGGCACTGGAACAGGTTGCCCAGAGAAGTTGTGGATGCCCCATCCCTGGAAGTGTTCAAGGCCAGGCTGGATGGGGCTTTGAGCAACCTGCTCTAGTGGGAGGGGTTGGAACTCCATGATCTTTAAGGTCCCTTCCAACTCTAACCATTCTATGATTCTATTTCCCCCTATCCCGACCCTGTCGTCCCAGGAATGGGGAGAAGGGAACCTGCGACACCAAGTGAGGGGTGAGAGAGCCCTGGCTTAAGTGTCAGTGGTAGAAAAATGAAATCACCCATACCTGAATGGTGCTTGGTTAAAAGAAGAACGTCTGTTTGTGTGTAAAGCGTGCACAAACCCCTGCTGCTTCCCCCCTGCTCCTCTTCTTCTACCCCTGGGCCTCTCTAATCCCCCTCACTGCCATTATTTGGCACATCTCCCCCTCTTCAAGGCCAGGCGGGGACCAGGGCTGGTGGAGAAAAGCTTTCCTCAGGCAGAAAATGAGCTTTCATGAAATCAAAAAGGAGTCACGAGCTGTAAACAGTCTCTCCACCAGCTGCCCACAGGCTGGTTAAACACAGCACCTGGGCAAGGACAAAGGGAACCAGGCAGGCAAACAATAGCCCCAGGAGCCATCACTGTTCCCAAAGGCTCTGAGGAGGGAAGGGGACTCTACTTCTCCCCACACCCACCCAGCATTTTGGACACATGCCTCCATCAGGAGAATGTGGCTAGAAAAATGTTCTGCATGCAGGAGGAAGGCAATGAAGAATCCTCAGAGACCACCTGGCTTGAGTAGAGGCAGCAGGATGGTTTCATGAGCTCAGACCTAAGTGCTACAACAGCTTGGTGAATTACTCTCCAACAGCTGAGCTGCAGCAACACACCACGCAAACAATCCTATCCCACTCCACTGGTAAAGTCTCTTAATTAAAACCACTTTCAAAGTGATTACGGGATAAGAAGCAATTAGCTAAGTCTCAGGTAAAGGAGTCGCTCTGGGTCAGAGGACTGTGACACAACCTATAGGCAAGGCAATGTGGAATTTCCCGTGTGACAAATAATTTCATCTAAAGAAAAAAGTTCTGAAACCATTTAAACTTTCATTTTCAAAATATCAGAGCTGTTTTTGCTGGAGATGACTTGCTTACAGATACCAAATCATCTAATAAACATCATACCCGATTGACTTAAAATGGGAATCTGTATCTTTTCCCAGATTTTCTACTTGTGAAAATACTGCAAGGTTCCCACTTTCCTCTTGAAAGGAAAATACTTTTTTGCAGACATCCAACATATTTCTGTGGGAACCCAGGGATGAATAAGCATTGTCACTATGGGGAACACCATACTTTCCAAAAGAACTGGAGGAAGGGACTATGAGTGTGAGGGCTAGGTAAATTTCATTTTTCTGGCTCTCCCAAATTCTGATATCCAAATTCTGATATCCAAAGTACACCTGGCTGCAGTTCTCCAGGGATGCTGGTGCGTGTGCCCTGGCTCTGTCCTGAAGATCAACACAACAGCACAGGCAGCTGTCTGCATCTTCATCTCTCCATCCCTCAATGCCTCTGAGAGCAGGAAATCTGGAACAGCAGCTGCTGCCGGCATCCTAACAACTGCTGTCGTGTGTCCCTCAACAAAGCAACACATGATGGCTGGAATGGGAGAGAGAGGAGAGTCCCAGATAAAAACCTGCCTGGAGACCCTTTGGCACAGTTAGACAGGTCTTTCTCAAGGAGACACCAGCTGTTGTTGTCCATACTAATGTAGCCTGGAAGAAGGTCCCTCTTGCCATGCCAGACCTACTGTCCCCATTGGGGATGTACAAGCAGAGGAACACCCAGTGTCACTTGTGTCCTTTGCAGGCAAACAGGGTAGACAGAAGCAGGATCCTCATTATGTCCACCCTCCTGTTCTCCACCAGACCATCTACAGAGCCATGCAGGATCTCCTGTCCTGATGCCTCAGCACCTACAGGCTGCCCATTCTGGCAGGCATTCTGTGGGCTCATGAAGCAGCTATTTAGCCACAGCTTCCTGCTCACCTCCCGTGCCACATCACCCCCAGCATGGTTCCTCCTGCCAGGGGTAGGGGGAAATCAGAGACCACAGCTCCCTTACATACTGAGAGCAGCTCGGAGTGGCGGTCACTGCTGCTGCCAGGCAGCTGATCTGCGCTTGAGGAAGGATGCAGCATGGAAGGCATCCCTCCAATCTAAAGCAGAGAGAGAAGATGGCTGGATAAGAAAGGATGTATGCTGACCAGCAGCGATATGGAAGCACTGGTGTCAAATGGCTTTGCCTGACAGCTCTCCATGAACATAAGAGCCCATGCAATGGATAAACACTAGACTTTGAGATGTCCTCACCCCAAGTTGGGAAAGTAGCCTAGCAATGAAAAACTAGGAAAGAGGAATAAAGATGTGGAATCTGACAATCCAGGGCCATGTTCATTTCCCAGGCACCAAGGGTATCCCTTCTCTGGGAAGAAACCCTCTCCAAAATGCAGACACCTAAGCAGGGTTATTGCTGTGTCCTACCCGGAGAACAGAATCAAAATCTACAGTGTGTTCACAACACCCAGAATGTGAAAGCCAGTTCAGGATGGATCATTCAAAAGTTTAATTTCAATCAGTTGACCATCTGGGTTTCTGAAAGGAGGGGTGGTGCTAGCATTAGTTTACATTATCAAACAAAATGCCAGTGCAGATGGGAAACCTAGACTTAGAACCATCAAAACTACTAGGACCAAGAACATAAACCACTCCAGGATACTGTCCAGCCTAAACTATCATCAAAACCAACACTTGTGTTTAGACAAAACTTTTTCTGAGGAAAAAGCGTTCCGCACCAAGCTCCAGTAGAAAGTTTGTCCTGTGGATCACTTCTCAAAAGGCAGAGCATGGTCCAGCAAAGAGTGCCCACCTTACACTTCCCCTTCTCCATCTTCCACCAGCTGCTTATTTTCTCTTCTATTTAAACACTGCAGTTTCAGGGGAAATGTCTCTCTTATTTTCTGCCCTGACAGAGTCCAACATAGAGGACTTTTAATTTGGCTCCCGTACAGTCTCTTCTAGCCATAAAAACCACAGCTGCTCCTGCCTCCTGTTACAGTCACCTAAGCCTGACCTGTGAGGTCTGGGTTCTTCCTCTGGGAGGAGACCATGCAGGTAATCAGCACTGAAACCAGGCTTGGCATCAGCAGATGGCCGGCTGCTAAAATTTCCCCGCTGGCCACCAGCAGAGAAGGACCCACTGAATCAGTCTCCAGCCACGAGTATGGGCAAATGAGGCAGCAAGACAGTGGATCAGCCCTAGGAGGAAGCAGTTTCTATATATCAGGGCTTCTGAGACCTGGATCTCTCTGAGACTGGCTCTTAAAGCCTATGACTCTCCATAAAGACTCAACAGTAGGAAGTCCAATGCCCTAACCCTGGCCCCACAATTAAATGTCCTTTGCCAAACTAAGAGCTCTATCTTTTTTTTTTTTTTTTTTTTTTTT
>VZRU01016197.1:273830-297924 GCA_013398155.1 Pedionomus torquatus
GAGGTTTTTGTATTGTCAATTTTTCATAACTAGCTCTTTCCCCTGCCTCCAAAATAACCCTCCAGCAGCAGTATTTCTTAAAAAAAAGAAGAGGCTTTTGACTTTTATGTACTTCTCTTTGCATCCCTCCCCACCCCCATTCCCTTGCCCTCAAGTAAAAGGTCATTTATTAAAAAAAGAAAGAAGAAAAACGTGGAAAATTGAGGAGGGAAGAGGAAAATGCTGAGATAGCAGCAAAAATTGATAACAATGAAAAAACCCTGCTTAAAAATGACAGACATTCCTGCTCTACCCCTCCTTCCTATTCTCCTGCTGAGTTTGTGGAGTTTTTCTAGAAGCTGGCAGCAGTGTGGAAAATTCAACGCCTCTCCCCAGGTTTGAAATCATTTGCTGCCCTAACAGAGGGGGTCAGATGAATCTGGGGAGCTAGTGTCTAAGTCCTGTCAAGAGTGGAATGGCCAGACACCTGTTTGTCAAATGCACAAGGAAGGAAAGGTGAGCTGCTCCTTAAAGTCCCACTCCAAAAGCCCCAGCCACACTATCTTAACACCCATGCAGCCATGAGGTTGGGTTTGGTTTCTCCAAAAAGCTACTGAGCTGAGGTTGGGCAGAGAGGAGAAGTGCATCTGGGGGAGGAAGCAGGGCATCTCAGATGCTGAGGGAGACACACAGATAGGAGAACAAGCGTGCTCAAAATAGGACGTGGCTTCCTGTGACAACCGCAGCAGACCAGACAGTTGCAGCACCATGAAGTGGAAAACCACCCTTACCCAGAAAACCCTGCATTGCTTCAAGCGCTCTCCTACCCAATACTTCCTCCCCCAGTCCTCCTCCCTCACTGAGGCCTGAATTTGTCTTCTAAGCACCCATCACACACAAGCAGAGGCAAAAAAACCAACCCTTTGGGGGCAGCCACGGGATTTCTTCTTTCTCGAGGAGCAGCTCTGTGATGGAAGGAGGGAGAGAAGTACCTGGGCTCTGGGGAGTACTTCTGCCCACCAGTAAGCCAGTCTGCACAGCACCACCAACGTGGTACCCCACATCAGCTTCTCTAACAGGAAGGAAGCTCTCCAAACTCTGCTTTAGCAAAGAGTGGAAGCCTCAGAGCCCCAGTTAAAAAAAAAAAATAAAAAATTGAGTATGTAGTCACATCACTTCAAGATCACACATGAGGAGATCTGTCCAAAAAAGCAAGACATGGATTGTGCTGATGTGGCGGGGAATGATCAGAACTGAAAATACTCATCCTGCACTCCAGGAGGTCCTCCCGCCTTGCTCTTTTGGCCACTGCACCACACTGCACCTGGGGTAACGGGTGCCCAGGTGCAATGCAGGTATCTTGATGAGGGGCCAGGGGAAGCCACTTAACTCAAAACCTAACAAACTCATGGCACTAGGGGGTAGAAAACCACCATTTTGTACAGACCCAGGGATATATAGCCTGTGCTCCCCCAGGTGTTATTGGTTAAAAAAAAAAAAAGAAATTAAATCCCTCCCACCTCAAGCTGAAATAGTCAGGCTTAAGTTAGGGGCAGGTGATGCCTCCTAATAGCACTTATCCTTCCAGCCTTCAAGGGAAGAGCCCAGACAAACTCTTCACCCTCTCTGCCAGCCTTCTGCATGATGCAGCTACCAGTGCAATATTTTGCTGAGCAGTATCTCCCTTTCAGTGTGAACGGAAGTGAGAATTAGGGAAAATGAGGCAAAGTACTCAGTAATGCAGTGCCCAGCCTCCCCTTCCTTCGGCCTTTTTTCAGCCCCACCAACACCCCCTCCCTAATCTGAATCCACATTCTCACCTGCTCTCTGGCCCGGGATATCCACGTGTCCAGGAGCAGTTCCATCCTGCTCTTGTGAAATCTCTTGGTTGTCTTCACGGCTATGAAAATGTCCTCAAGGGTCAGGCTTCCCTCGGTCCTGTATTCCTCCAGAGGATGGAGTTGCAGGTCCTTCTGCCTCCTGCTACCTCCTCCATCCTCTGGGCTTGATTTGCTCCATCGCGCTGGCTTCCCCGACATCCCTTCCCGGAGCCCTGGGTACTGAGCTGTTTCCTGAGCCCCACGGTTCCGCACAGAGAGGAGAGCCACACTGACAAGGAAGACCACAGCTCCGGAGAGACCATGGATGAGCCGACGGCCCATGGCTCCCAAATTGTTCCCGCTGCGGCCAGTATCCTATCGAAGAAGGACAATCTCTGCCTGTACCTCCTCGTGAAGCTCTCCACTCTTCTCGAAGCCTCCGAAGAGGCAGGACCAGCCGAGAGCTAGGTCTGAATAGGATGTGGCCAAGGAACAGGGTGGGTGAAGAGCAGAAAGCCAAAGAGACAGCAGCCCTGGAGGATACTGGTGAAGTGGAGGGAATTTTCACAGACTAAGAGGGTTTGACGGCCCGGCGAGGCAGGGACATGTGGTGGGAAAACACTCCAAGGCGACCGGCAAGTGGTTGGCACAGCCTGTCGGGAGGAAAGCGAGCATCCCCACTCCTGTCGGAGAGGCCAAGGGTCCCAGGCTGGGGGTCGAAGTGGCAGCAAAGGAGATCAGAGCCATCAGTGAGGGGTCTGGACCGAAAGCATCAGTTCCTCTGAAGACACCAGCCCGCCCGTCCCAGCCAGCGGCTGCGGTGTGGAGGCGAGCACTGGGTGCAGGGTTGCAGGGAAGGTGCCGGGTGCCATGAGAGCAGCAGGGCTCTCCACCGGCTCCCTCCGTGCAGCCGCCTCTTGCTCCGTGCCAGCCCCGGCCCCGGTCCCAGTCCCGCCTCCGGGCACGGGGCGGGGCACCAGCCCCGGGGGAGGAAGAGGATGGAGAGGGGAAGGATGGAGAGCGGGGAGCCCTGGCTCCCACCGTGAGTTTGCCTCACCAGGGGATGGCCAGGCTGGAACGTCTTCGAAGTGACAAGGAGCTGATGCGGGAAGACAAACCTGTTGCTGGACTGCTCCTCTGTGACAGCCCAGCCCCTGCAGCCCTGCTGAGCCCTGCACTCTTGGGGAGGAGGAGGAGGTGGCAGGCATGTGGGCTCGGGTGAAGTTAGGGTGTGGGGTCCCGTAGTGTTCTTGGGAAGAACGATGCTTCCCCCGGAATTCCCCCAGCCCGAGGCTTTTCCTGCGGGCACTGCTCTGAGTTGCTGCCCCTGCTCTTTAACCTCTTTCTGCTTCCCCAAAGCAAGACTGTGGGTCTCCTGCTGCCCACCCCATCATATGCCCCAGAGTCTCAAACTAGGGTCTGAGCCCCATTTCTGACACCCATCTCCCCAAACCTTGACCCTCTCACTCTCAGAGCTCCCTTTCCCTCTGCCTTGAGTCATGATCCCTCCGTGTCTTGCACCCCCACCAGGGTGCCCAAGGAGAGCCTGCTGCCCAGGTGGCTGCAAAGCCAGTGACACTCACAGAAGAGGTACACCAGAATCAGAGAGTGTGAGGGAGGGCTTGCTGCCTCCCTTTCAATGCCCATGGCTCAGCACTGGGTTTATATCCCAAGGTACTTGTCCCCTTTATCAGGGCTAACCTCAGAGACTTGTTCATTGTGGCTCTTCTGCTGTCAAAGATGATTCTTCTTTTTCCCTTCCTCTCAAGCAAGGAAGAAAGAGGAGGTCCTCTCCCCTATCCCAGAGAACCCCACAGGCAGAGGGGGAGAGGACTTCCCACCGCCACCACCACCGCACCGTTGTACCTCTGCCCTGTGCCACCTTCACCCCAACCCTCTGGCTCCTGACAAGGCCAGGAGGGCAGCCTGGGGCCATGATACGCAGCATGCTGAGTGTAGCTGAGCAAGCCTTGCATGGAGAAGACCTTCCCTAGGGACAGGGATAACAGAGACCCTCGAAAAGTGTGAGAGCCCCTCCCAAGACAAAGACCACTGCAGATGGGAAATTTTGGGGTCAACACCACAGATTGCTGCATGATGTTGCTGGTTCAGCTGGATATGGGGGTGGATAACCATGAAGGTCCCCTTCACACTACCTCTAGGCCACTATACAGAGCAGCAAGGTGGGTACAGAGAGACAACCATCCCAGGAGAGGGACAATACCCACACCCCACCCCAGCTTCCCTGTGTCAGCGCGCGTGGGGACAGCAGGATGGGAGTGTTCTACATAAGCTGCAGAAATCAGAGCGCCTCCTCAGGGACCTGCAAACTGTGGGCATCCAATCTCAGCATATAAAAAAAAAATAAAAATAAAAGTAATAAGATGGGGACTCAGGGGAAACGCGGTGGGGACATGGCTCCATGTCATTTCTCCCCTCCCTCCTGCCCACCGTTAACACAGGAGCTTAAAAAAGGGGGTCAAGGAAGATATCAGGGTCCTTCTGTTCATGATCCCACCATGTGTCCAAACACACACCTTCCAGGCACACAAGAGAAGACCTCGCTGCAAGGCTAAACCTATCTGTTCAGTTTCCCCACGACTCACACACAACTTCACCCCAGTCCTGTCTTAGGGCACAACTTTTTGATTTTGTGAAGAAGAAACCACTGAATCCACTTCTCTTCCCTCCTCCCATGTATTTTTCCAAGACTCCTAGCCTTCTCCTGAAGCAAGGACATCTCCAGGGCATCTCCCCTACCCTCTTGGAGGGTCTCTGCAGGTTTTATTTTTAGATACCTTTGAATAGTGATTCTTTCTTACACTGATTTGGGGCGGGGGGGAGGAGTCATTCACCTTCAGGCCTTAGATTACTGCAGGGATGTGAAGCTGTTATGACTGATCCGCTGCCTCTGCGCTAAATACCGGGATTGCTCCCATGGCTAGCCACTGCTGCTGAACCAGAAATTAAACCCTCCGAGTGCTTCAGCTGCATGCCAGCAGCCCCAGGCAGCTTTCATGGCTCCCAGGCATCCTGCAGCATCTGGCCTAGGAGATCATCTAGGGAAGCAAAGGCGGAGACCTGCAGAGGGTCCTCAGCGACGTCCCCAAAAAGACAGAAGTACGATTCAAAGCTACCTTGTACAAAGCATGGTGCTGGGCAGCAGAACAGGTCAGACCCAACCACGTACCAAACAGAACGCACCCGATGCTAGAGGTGAGCGCAGCCTGCTTCTTGCGCTGTGAGAGACTTCTTTCTTCTGGGGTGCCAGGGATGGGAGGGGGCATTCAGTGCCTAATCCTGCCCCAGGGTGGGGCTGGCTCACCCATCATTGTAGGGTGGATGTGTGGGGGGGTGTATGGCACAGAGACCTCACACTGCTGCAGCTCTGCTGGGGCAGGGGGGAGTTTGGAAAGGGCTGGCAGCTTCCCAGGGCAACACACATGCCACCTTGCCCATCACCTCTCCGGAGGGAGAAATCTTGCTCTGGGTGACTTGTTACAGGGGCTTGCACAAGGCTGTTATTGCTGGTAATTGGTGCCCTGGGCTGCTAATTGCATTCTGCCTGTTACCTAACTCGTGACTCATTCCTCCAAGCAGGCAGCCACCCCTCCAGACATACACAGAAGGTGGGCTGGGGTGTGCAGGGCAGCAGCGGGGTCATTTATGTTTGCCTTGGAGCCCTCTGCCCTGCTTCTCACCCGTGTCCAGAACAAGTTGAAGCTGGATTTTGAAAGCCTCAGGGGGAGACAAGAGGGATAGAGGACTTGGAAGAAGTCTGGGAACAGGCAAGGTAGCGCTGCCTGCTGCTTGGAGAGCTGGGCACTGCCAACCTGCCTCCCAGCAACCTTCCCCTGCCTCCCTTTTTCTCCTGCTGACAAGCACTGATGCCCTGGAGAGGTGCTGGGGGGTGTGTGTTTATTTCAGAGGGGGCTAGCAAGTGCCAAGCTGCGAGCACAGCATGTCTGCCCAAAATGGGAGGACCTGCTCTTAACCACCCTCAGACCAGGCCATAAAGCTGATGGTTCCCAACACCAGCAGGGGCAGGAGGAGTTGTCAAGCCCTGAATCAGAATGCTTCATGGACAGAGTTTTCCCTGGGTACTCAAGTGGTACTTTTTTTCCTGCAGAGATGCCGGCTGTAATCTCCAAATCCATGCCTGGGTGAAAGAGAGCTTGCTTTGGGACTTGTCTTCTCATCAGCTCAACAAGAGGCCCACTTTGTTTGCCTGCAGGGCAAGCACCCTCTCAAGGGGGCTGGCTGTGCTGGGATGCTCGGGCTCCATCCTCTGGAGTGGATGTCATTTGGGAGTTTTCACCTGGAGCCATGCATTACACCAGTTCCTCCTTCTCTGGGAGCAGAGCTGCATCGCTCCAGGGCAGATCTGGGACTTTGCTCTACATTTGAGTGACTGCAGGTTAAAATATTTTCATTTTCTTTCCTCCCCCCTTCCCTCTCGTCCTCATAAAAGACACAGGCAACTGGTTTACAGCCTGAAATAACACCTCACAGGGGACCCGTGAAGATCAGCAAGTTAATCTTTGCTCAGAGCTTCAAAAGTGCATGGCACTGGTAGTGCCCTAATCGCAGGGGCAGGGAGGACTTGGCTTTCTGGGTCTGGTTGCCTATCCATTCTCCCATTGATCCCAGGAGCCTCCCAGAGCCACGGACACCCTTTTCCTATTCCATGCCCCAGGAAAGACCCTCTACCACAACAGCCACCAGCTCACCATGGTGTGGGTTTCCTGGCACCCCCTTCCCATAGCAGGGCTGATAACAGCAATTGGTTAGGAGCCAGCACTATGCTAGGGTGGGTGAGCACAGCTGCTGCTACCCAAACCCTCCATGTTCTCTCTGCCAGAGCCTGAACCCACACTCGGCCCCGTCTCAGGGAGAGAACAGCCCCCCAGCAGAGAGAAAAGAGCAACCCTGTTCTCCTGGCAGTGTGGCTGGGCTCAGTCTCACTGTTGGCCCCCAGGAGGACAAGGGAGCTGGCTTGTCACTTCATGATAACCAGGGCATGGAGGGAGCTCTAAAGAAGCTCTAGGGACCTCAGCCAGACACATCAAGTGAGCTTTACCCTGGCTTTCCCAGAGCAACATGGCCAACATCAGTACTAGGGAGAGGCAAGGGACTGAATAAACAGGGGCAAGACAGAAATGGGAGGGGGCTTGGTGTGTGGCATGCTCAACCTGTCTTTACCCCACCCCTCCTTCTGCCCTACAACATCATAAGCAGTGATCCCTCTATCCCCTGGAGGGCTGGGAGGGTGGGCCTCAACTAGAAGAGGAGAAAAATACCCCATCATGCATCACCCAAACCTTCCCAGTAACACACAAGCCCATGGCCTGATGCCCATTCCCATTATAAATGGCATTTAATTCTCTTTTGTATTGCGGTTTGCCAATAAAAGGCTCCATTAATAATTTACAAGCAATAAAGAGTACAGCTCCTATAAAACGAGGGTTTGTTGCAAGCTTAGTGTCACTCCAGCCGCAGCGAGGGACTGGCACATGAGCCACGCTCCCTGCACCGTGGGGCTGGAGGTGAGGTAGACAGGGAGAGAGAGGACCTGGAGCACACAGTGCCACAGGGCAGGGGAGATGGTGGTGATGGGAGAAGGGTTAGAAACGTGTGTGACAGATGCTCCTACACCGCCTGATCCCACACAGTTCCCCCTCTGACAATCTGAACACATCCCAGAGATAAGGGCAGCCCAAGGTGACGGGGAACAGCCCATGAGGGTGATTTCCACCATAACGATGGAAGACATCTCTCCAATGAAATACAGAAAGCTCAGACAGGGGAGGCAGCACGTGCTACTCCTTGGCTCTTGGTGGCTTCAAGGGAACCAATTAGGCTACCCCTGGGGCCCTTTGTGGCCAGCATCCCCTCAGGGAGGAAGGACACACTACCTGGAGGAGCTTAGGAAGGCAGGGACCTCCAAGAACATCTCTTGGGGACAGTGCCTGTTCCACTACATCCAGCTCAGCCATCGCCCTCCTCAATCCACAGCGGGCGGGTTTGCTCTTGGAAGATGCATCCCCGAACCACTTTGGGCAGCTCCTCAGCGTGGCTCCAGGCGTGGGGCTCCACACGGGCCCAGGAGCACGGCAGAGCATGGAGAGCCTGCTCTGCACCACGGCACAACTTCAGCACCTCCGAGTCCCGCTGGCCTGCCTTCCCCAGCAAGCTCCTGGAGAAAACACAGGGAGGAGTGTTACCTTTGGGGTGGAGAGACAGAGTGGCAAAAACATCCAGGAACTAACTCACACATACACAAAGATGATTTTCTTGCCCTTTTTCCCCCTCACAGCAGCCAACCACACCACATGCAGAGTAAGTGCTCTCTCCCCAGTCCTTGTCTCTCCCCCTGAACAGAGACTAAGGGCTTGTGTCTTCTCCCGTGATACTCTTCATCCATGCCACTCTGTCTTTTCTTACCTGAGCCCTCTAACGTTCTTCTCAGTGACCTCGACATGGATAACAATGGGGTATATTTCACTTTTAATTAGATCCCTCACACTCTGAACTCCCAGCTCTAGTAGGCAGTGTTTATTCTGGAAGGGAAATTGAATAGATTTACTGATTAAAATGGAGAAAAAATAACCCCAGTGCCTGACAGTTACATTAAATCAAACCCCATACTGTGAAATATCATTGCTTTTCCAATAGTAATTCCATTAAATGTGCGATTTACATACAGGGCCAAGAGGAAAGGGGAGAATTAAAGAGCAGGGTCACCCATTCCATCACCGCCAACCCAACCCCAGAGCTCACCAGACCCCTCACTCAGCTGCAGCCCATCTTCACATCCCCTTTGTCATGGTTGTCACCCACAGCCCCATATTTCTCCACATGCATTGAGCAAAGCTCTTGTTGCTTTGGTGAAGATGAGGAATGTGAGAGCAGGGAGATCATGTCTGCATACAGCATTTCCCACCACATCCCCCATGGATCCCCAGTTGCCATTTCTTTCACCTGAGTTCAACAGTGATTCAGGAAAAAGTCCGTATCTGCTGCTCCACAACCCCATAGCAACTGGGCCTAAAACACCCTCCTAATTACACAACCCCCAAATAAACAAAACCTCGCCTTCTTCCCCCATGCAGCTGACCCTTCCTCTCCTCCAGTCTGAGTGGCGTGCCCCATCCCAACTCTGAATAGCTCAGCACCTTCTCCATTGCCTCCCGGATCATACGGATCCGCCCGCTCTCCCTCCGGTCCTGAGGGGCACTTCTAGGCACAGCGTGCTCCTGAGCATGGGCAGCACTGGGATCTCCTTCTGCCAGCTTCTCTGCAAGCCAAGAAGAGATACGAAAGGAGAGACGTCAGGCCCTTCTCTCTCCTGCACGTATTTTCTACCTCAGATCTTGCACATTTGCTGCTGCGCTGATGCTTATCGAGTTCACTGTTTATGGATTCTGGAGAGCGAGTCTAATTATACAACATTACATGTTGGCATGGATCTCCTGCCGTTTTCTGCGTACAGAACAAGCAAGATATCACAGCTGAAGACAACTTGCAGGGCAAGAGCAGCTCTTGTGTTGCAGTACCATAGCAGCCTAAGCCAGCTCACAGCCATTATCCCCTCACACCCACTGCCAGACTCTCTCACCCCCTCCGTAACAGAGTACGGCAGGAAAATAATCACTCTATTTTGCCAGATTTGTAATTTATTTTTCAGGGTTTGTGAACTGCACAGGCTCATAGATGGCTGCAGTGAGCAGCGGGGACAGGGAAGCAAGGACAGCATGCACCTTGGCATGGGAGAACGGGAAGAAGATGGGGAGCAAGCTGAACCCCCTCTTGTGGCAGCACCTACCCCCCCAAAACCCTGCTGGGATGTAGAATGACAGCACCCAGAAGGCAAGACAATGCCAGGCAGAACAGCAGCAGAGAGGTGATGCTGGAGCAGAGAACTGGAGGCAGAACTGGCAGGACAGTGAGGCTGAGCAAGGTCTAAGAAATGACTGCCAGACTCCCACCAGAAGATGAGACAACGCACACATCACAGAGCCCTCTTAGGACTTGAGACTTGGGAGCCACAGGCTTTGCAGCCTGGCATGGCTGAAGCAGGCTCCAGGCTTTACCTGCTGCCCTCAGCAGCTGCCCACACAGCCACTGAAACATGAGTGGAGAACCTAACAAGGCTTTTAGGAACTGCTCACCCCTAAGACAGAAATGAAGTAGTGAATTTAGGAGAAGACCTGTTTGAAATTGGATACAGAGCATATTCCAGCTCTCCTAAGCTCCACTGCTACCTCTGCCTGGTGAGCACAAGTACTTCCCAGGTAGAGCTGGATCCTGCAAAGCCAACTGCTTCCTTTGGGGGCAGCAGGCACCTGTAGAAGATCAGCTGTTTTTTACTAACTGCACCGGCTAGAGAGTTCTTCCAGGGAAAATATAAGCAGTGAAGGAAAGAGAAACAGCTCAAGGCTCCCAGATGACCTTCTTTCCCTCACAACAGGTAAAACTGACAGGGAAGAACCGAAGTTTTGCCCTCGGTGTAAAGTCTCTAGCTGCAGTAATGGCTTTGAAACACGTCCCTGTGCAATGTGAGGGGGACCCTCCAGAGGGCTCAGTAGGACAGGATATATGGCCAAGTCACTCGGATAGGAAGCTCAGCAGACAAAATTTGCGGAGCCATCCTTCAGCAAACCAGACACCTTCCTCTATCTCCATCACCACCACCCCACAAAAAAGTATATCAACTAACTTTTCAGTCCTGCAGTTGGCAAAAGGAGAACTCCAAACACAGGGAAAGGAGAGAGATGGAGAAAGGAGGAGGAAGCGGGGAGAGTTGTCCTCTGGGAAAATTCCCTATGGGATAAAAGCCCTTTCCCCAGCAGCCTCACACTACGGGCAGAAGGAAGAGGATGACAGCATTTAGGCTGGATCCTCTTGTCCCCGGTGAGGAAGAACTGCTATGAAGTCAACCTGCAGATCACACCTCAGCCAGAGGCTTCGTACCCAGAACAGCAAGGCAATGCCATTGCCACCCACTCAAGGGAAGAGAGAGGATCCCCATGCCTCAGGAGACCAGAAAGGAGGGCTGGCTTCCCTGTGGGCCAAAGGGATAGGACACAGTTAAAAACAGGAGGAAGAATCTTGCAGACAGCCCAAAAAAGTGACCTGTCAACAGGTATTGTCTGCGAAGACTGAGAGACCCCCACACTTAGCCACTGAATAGACATCTCATGTCCTCTCCAAGAGTCCCATGAGACTATGTCTCATACTTCCAGGACTAAGAGCACCTCTTCCCAGAACTGGGCTAAGGCCTCCACAAAAGTGACATGCTCGAGCAATGTCTTGGCTTTCCACCATATGGCTAAGAAGTGGCAGGAGGTAAAAAGGTAGAACAGCCCTGGGAAATAGGAGACTTGTGTATTCTACCTCACTCAGCCACATGCTCCTAAAACAGCTTTGGCCATATCAACCACTTACTGCTGCCTACCTGCTGGGCACACGTGGAAGTCCAGGCGAGAGGTGGGCAAGTCCAGCAGGTTCCTGATGAGCCGTGGTACAATGCAGTTAGGTGACAGCACCACTGGACGTGGTGTCTTGACCATCACAGGGCGTACCAGGCTGTAAGGCTTGAGGCTCGTGTCCGAATCTGGAAGACAGGAACAAAGAAAAGAAAGCCAAGGGTAAGAATATGAGAGATGAAGCTGCCACTAGCCCACAGACCATCCTGCTCTTCAGGACCATCCCCTCATCCTGACTCATGGAGGCACCTACCACCATCTTACATCCAAGGAGAGATCCTACTCTATTTACAGCACTCACCCACAGGCAGATACCCTGGCTGTAGCCCACTCTTGTCCATTCCTGGAACCCACTCAAGTTACACACCAGTTTATTCTCCACAAAAAAGTGAGACGACCCCAAGAGTCACAGAAACAATGGAAAGCCCAATAAAGCCTCCAAAAAGGAGTACGGATGTTCCAAAATCCCATTAAGGTTATAAGAGGGACCCTGGACAAGGAAACTGAGACATCCCAGGTGCCAATGTCCCCTCAGTGACCACAGGGGACAACCGAGACTCCAAAGTTTATGGGGAAGGTGCAGGGGTAAGAGCTCACCTGAGCACGGGTCCAGCCACAGCTGCTGTGGAGGCTGTTCTGGGCTCCTCTGTGGTTTGGATTTCACCAGGCGCAGTTGGTCCAAGGCCCGTTTCTTTAGCTGAGGAGAAAGTGAGGGCAATAGGGCTAACAGCATAGGCCATTTCACACACACAGGGCTGGCTGCAGAACTCTCACTGGCAAAGGGGATGGAGCACACATAAAAAAAACATGGGACTGGGTCTACTGCTCATCAGGTTCAGTCTGGGAAGTGGGGAGGGGGTAGGAAAGCAGCCACAGAGCAGTAACACTGCCTGGCCTGTAATCCCCTGCCCTGCTTGCTAACCCAGCTGCTACCTCCGCACGAGTTGGTTTATTGACCGAGTGGGGCAGATTGCGTGCTGAGGTGGTGGGGTGGCCATAGACACACACACAGAACTCTCATTGCTGGCTTCTTTGGCTTACGTTATTTCTGTGGCCCCTCTGCTGCCCAGGCACCTGGCCCTTCTCCTGGATTTTCAATAGCTGATGAGCCCTGAAAAGACAGAGAGGATGCCCTCAAGCAACTCTAGAGCCCCCAGGGATGGTAGCCTATTGTGACCCTCTTCGCCAAACCCCAAAGAGATCTGCTGAAGTATAGGCATATCAAAGCCCTCACTCAAACTCCCAGTCACTCAAGGGCACCCAAACAGTACTCCACTGGCCCCCTACTCAAGGCTTGGTCAGCCCAAACGATCACTCAAGACTTCTAGGGGATGCTCACCACAGAGAAATGGAGCGGTTACCGCAGGTACTCTTCTGCCTTGCCCCTCACCCTGATTACCTGCTGTAGTTGGGCACTGTCCCCTTGTCCAGGTCCCGCATGGTCAAGGGATCAACACGGGAACAGTACCACTCCAGTCGCCCTTTGTGCATGGTGTCCGTGACATGGAGGATCTCCCGACACTTGACACACAGTGCGTAAGGGTCTGATGACTCCAGGAGGGACAGGTTGGTGCGTACATAGAACGAGTCTCCAGAGAACTTCTTCCCTTCTTCTAGGGCTTCCCGCAGAGGCTGGTATCCTGGAGCGGGAGACACAGGTCACCAGTGGGGACATAGGAAATAATTGTCACCAACAAGATAGGGAGGTTGCCAGCACAGCTGCAATGCTATGGATCGGGGTGAGGGGTGCAGAGGAGGCAAACAGACAGAAGGTCTGTACCTCCATCCTGTAACTCAGAGGATGCATATGTCACACCAGATAGGGAAAGCTACCGGAGATATGGCCAACCCCTGTGTCAGACATGGTGGCCTAGGACCAAACAGGAGAGGAGAGAGAATAACTGAGATTTCCCTGAAGGGCTGCATGGAGGATCTGGAAAGGGAGGCAGACAGCTGAGGCTCAAAAGGCCCTTACCTTCCAGGTCCATCTGAAAGACAAGACTGGAGGGCTCATCCCAATGCAGCAGGCTCAGGTAGGCGACCTCCCGTGTGCAGTTCTCCAGGGAAAGCACCCCTTCCTTCAGTGACGGCACCCTCAGCTGGCAAGGACCCAATGCCATTAGACCTAGGGGCTGGAAGAGCAGGCTCCCCCCCAGCTCTCTCACTCAGAGTTATGCAAGATATGTCACAGAGCGAGGCAAGCCCAGGGAAAGCTCTACCTGAGGACAAGGTATCCTCAGTCTGGCTTTGGTTCCCTCCTCTGCCTCCAAAATACCGCCACCCAGTCTGAATTCTGGACTGCTGTGAAAGCAAATGTGTGTGTACAAACACATGTGGGAGCGGGGGCGGGAGAGCTGGTTTATTTTCAGTTACAGGTGGGATATTAATTCAAGTAGCGTAGCTGTATTTCAAGTGGTGCCTTTCTTGCCAAAATAAATGCCCTTCCCTCCCTCCAGGAGCTTTCTGCAGAGCAATTATTTTCTGTAGCTTAAGAGGGTCACAAAGGCCTAAGAAATCTCACTCCAGAATTGATCGCTTTGCAACAGGCATGTGCGGGATGCAAAGTGCTCTGAAATACTACAAGGTGACAGACAACTCCAGGGACATACAGCCACATTGCTATCTTAACCCACGTGACTCCCTTTTGTTTCCCCCTTCCCACAGCTGAAGGAAATGTTTCAGAAGGTCTCAGCATTTTTACATGCACAGCTATGTACTGTGGCACTTGGATGGGTGTTTGTGCTGCATAAAGCTCCAGGCAGAGAGCAGTCCTGGGAAACAAGAGAAATGGAAGTGGGCTTCAAGCTGGGTAGTGGTCAGCTTGAACTGAGGATCACTCCACACTCCTTGCATCATCCCAAGTGCCTTGCAAACCCACAAAGCAAGCCCATTCTCAGACTCACCTCAATGAGCCGGCACCCCTCCCGGAGTCCTGCATCCTCGACCCGTGAGCCTGGCTTGACCCACTGGACATAGATCCCTGTCCTGTTCCCTCCAAGGATGGAGATGTCTGCTCCGAGCCTCTTCTCCTGGGGTGAAGGGTTGCAAGGGTGACCCATGCTAGAGAGCTGTACCACCAATGACCTGGCAAGGAGAAACGCCAAGTCCAGCACCTGAAGTCTGCTGCCTTTTCTAAGAACTGGTCCCCTAGGCCTTTTGCCCAGCTACAGGGTATTTATTGTACTGAGCACTGTGGTACAGAGCTTGTGATTCACAGCCATCATCGGGTCACACACAGAGTTTATGAACCCCCACAACCCATTCCACCCCACTAACCCCAATACCAAAGTCAAGCTGGGCTCCCACAGTCCTATCCCTACCTGGATAGATGTATTTCCAGCCCAGGCAATATCCCCACCCTTGCCATAATATATGGGACAGCACACAAAAAATGGAGTACCACTAGGAAGCAGGGACTATAGCATCTTCATTTCTCTCCTCTCCCACTAGTGAAAGAGCACTCAAGGGTGGAAGGCAAAAAGGAAGGGTCTCCCAAACAAGGTTCCCCAGCACCACATCCCCCCAAGCAATCGTTTCAGAGTGCCCAGATCAGAGAGCAACAGTTACCTCCTAGTGACCTCCTTACGGCTGGGAAGTGTGGACAAGCAGATCTCCGACTTCACCCTCGCATAGGTGCTGCTAGAAGAAGAGGAGAAGGCCCCAAGCGAGGTGCTAGCAAAACCACTGCCTAGGAAAAAGAGCAAGAAGGAGAGAGGGGGCACATCACGTCTCTGAGCGGGGCAGGGAGCTCATGTTCTTGTGGTGGCAAAGGTCTGTCACCCATTCCTGAGCATTTTCTAGCATCTGACTGGGAAACTGAGGCTCCAGGGAGGCTTTGAATGGTCACCCTCCTGGAACGGGTTTCCCATACCTCCTGAGAACAAGCAAATCTTCACTCCCTTTATCAGTATTTCAGTCAGAAGGCAGCAGCATCCAGGGCCACCTGGATGTCCCTAGAGATCAGCCAACAGTACTCTCCACAAGACCTGCCAGCACCAGGAGCTCCTCTCCAGATTTACAACACATCACCCAGGTAGTAGCAGATGAAGGGAACATCCAATAATGCCCCAGGACAAAAGCATTTCTCTTTTTTGTTATCTACTCCCCCAACTTCACATCCAGTTCTCCATGAATTAAACAGATCTGATGTGAATGGCTACCTGCTTTGCAGTGGAAAAGCCAGCTTTTCCAGCTGCTGTGTCTGGCAAAGGCACCAGGGGACATGTGGGTCCATAGCTTCCTGCTATGGGTACAGGACCCCCACAGTAAACTGCACAAACCAAAGGCATGAGGGAAGGTCAGTTGTCCACCCCCTCTCCCCACAGTCACCACTTCTTTTTAGCTAAACCCCTTATGGAAAGCCCCCACACTGGTACCTGTTGCATCTTCAATGCTGCTAAAGGAGCCACAGGACAAGCTACAAAGGAGACACAAAAGGGTGAGGCAGAAGCTTTTCCAAAGCCTGTTTGCATCCCATTCTCAACCTCATCCCCACAGCCTTCCCCCACTGCCTGAAAGCACCCTCCCTCAGCCAGCACACAGCTCCCAAACAGCCTTCCCACTGTCGGTCTCCACTCCAGGTTCCCTTCTCCACTGCTGGCCTGTTCTCCCTGACCCCAACAACTCCCCCAGAAGAGACAGAGCCTCCAGCAGCCCCCAGTAATCACCTTTTGTAGGGCATGCTCCTATCTTCCCGCTGCCGTCGGAGGATGGAGCCAATGCAGGGAGGGAAAGGGAAAGTGGAAAGGCGGTTGATATCCTTCTCGCTGTCAGGAGTCATGTCCTTGGGCAGAGTGAAAGAGAGAAAGTTGGTAACACCAACACCCAGCACCACCTCTCCTCTAGCTTTGGGTCAGGCTGCAAACAGCACCTCGGGTACCACATGGCTCTTCAGGGACCATTCACATCCTTCCAAACACACAGGGTCACCTTATTTTTCCAAGGAGAGAGCACAAACGGAGACGCATGACACTGCGACCCCATCTTTTTGCAACGTACAAGCTGTGGGAGTAGTAGGAAATGAAGGGAATATCCAACCTTGTCCTTGTATCTCACTTTTAGCCACCACATACCCAGAGATGTAAGCAACCTGTGGGACTCCCCGTTTTAGGGCACTCTAGACTGAGCTTTCAGAGTCATAGAATTGCCTAGGTTGGAAGGGACCTCTGAGATCATCTAGTCCAACCACCAACCTGACTGACAAAAACCAGCCCATCACTAAACCACATCACTAAGCAATATGTCAACCCGTCTTTTAAATACCCAAGTCATAGATATGATTGGAATTAAAGGAAAGAACCTGACTCCCTTAGAAACAATACAATGTTGTTACAAGATTCAAAAGAACTGGGTTTTCTTCCCCAGCATGTGTAAATTAAACAGCTTTTGGGGGAGGATAACATCTTACATGAGGTTCTCGATTTCTAGGGTGTCGTAGAGATGAAGACAGTTTCATTTCCCCATCTTTCCCACCCAGCTTAGCACTACACACTGATGCAACATTGGCTGATTTGTCAGAGACAGAGAGATGCCAGCTTTGCGCCTGGGATCTGCTCCCACCTTACACATCACCCCATGCCCAGCCTTCCACCAAGTCACAGCCCCACAATGAACCTGCTCCAACACCTCTGTGCCCTTCCTGAGCAGGGTGGGTCACCACTGACCTCAGCTGAGGGTCAGCCTCTCATGGCCAAGCGCTCACCATGCTCTGAATGGCGGAATCCCCTGGGAACGGGATAGCATCCACAAGTCCAGTCGTAAAGCTGGTAGGGTTGTCTACGAGGCTCCAGGTGCTGCTGAGGTTGGAGCAGAGGGAGTAGGAAGAGCTGCACATCTGGGAGAGAAGGGACTCCATCATCCCATTGCATCCCCCAAAAATCAATCTTTGACCCCTCTGCCTTCTCTGTTTCCTCTTCATTCTAGCCACCCTCACCTTGCCCAAGCTGCGGCTGCCTTGGCACCGCTGCAGCTGTGCCTCCAGCGTGCTGTTCAGCCCTTCTGCCTGGCTCAGCTTGCTTAGGAGCTCGTCCCGCTCCTCCTCCAGGGCCCGTACCCGTTTGCGGTACTGGTCCTTCTCAATCAGGCTCTGGGAGTATTGCAGCTGCACCCCATCACGGCTCTGAATTGCCTGCAAGGACACAGGCTGAGAGTGAGAAGAGGCAGAGAAATGCACGAGTTCTCCTGGCATGGATGGAGAAGACCCACCGGGAAAGGAAGGGTATCTGGAGCAGAGAGAATAGCACCAGTCCTGCCTGTGGGGTGGAGAGCCAAGGGGGAGAGCAGTTTACCTGGTCCCGCTCTTTTTCAATCTCCTCCAGCTGCAGCAGTACTGTGTTCATACGATGCTTGTAGAGATCACAGTCTTTCTGCAGCGTCCGGTATTTCAGCTGTAGATCTTCCACCTCCTGGAGATACTAGCAACAGCAAGCAGCGAGCATTAGCCCTCCTGGAAGTGACTGTTGTGGCTTCCCAGCCCCCTCCCTTCCAGACCCTGCTCACTGCACAGAATCACAGAATGATGTGAGATTGGAAGGAACCTCTGGAAATCGTCTAGTCCAACCCTCCTGCAAAAGCAGGTCCACATAGAGCGGATTGCACAGGAACTTGTCCAGAATGGTTTTGAACACCTTCAGAGACAGAGACTCCACCACCTTTCTGGGCAGCCAATTCCAGTGCTCTGCCACCCTCAAAATGAAGAAGTTCCTCCTCATGTTTAGAAGGGACAGGGGCGGTGATGGATGCTTTACCTTATCCCTCAGCTCTTCAGCCCACTGCAGCTCATTCTGTAAGGAGTTGAGTTTCTGGCAGAGGTCCTGCCGGTCATCTTGGGCTTCCTTCCAGTCATGCTCCAGGATGTCCAGCAGGATCTGCTCAGAGCCTGGCACTGGGCCCTCACCAGGTGTCTAGGAGGTAGAGTGTACCATCACTGCACCACAAACACCAAGGGAGCCCCAGTCCAGGGCAGTGACGGGCAGACTGGCACAACTCCCAGCATCACTCCTACATTAATCTATTGTACATTCCAAGGCACAAAGTCACACCTGTGAGCACATCTGAAAGTCACAGAGCTAGAAACAAGGACCCACAACTACCCAGGCCCAGAAGCAACAGTAGCCACCACAGCCAAGCGATACACCCAGAGGAAGGGACAGGCAGTGATTTTCTCCATCTTTCCAGTGCCCATATCCACCAGCACTAGGGGTGTCCCAGGAAAGGAGACCTGGCGCCTTCCCTGCACCACCAGGTACCTGCAGCATGCCCTGCAGCTCCTGCAGTGATGCCGTGAGCCGCTGGTTCTCAGCCCACAGCTCGGACACGGCGTCGGGGTGGCCCCGCTCCTCCGCCTCTCGCTGGGGCGGTGCAGATGCCTGTTTCCGCAGCAGGCTGCACTCCTCCTCTAGGCTGGTCACTTTGCATTTCAGCTGGTCCACCTGCAACCCAGGGAAGAAAGCCAGTCTGTCACACACAGCCCTGTGCCTCTGCCTTAGAAGGAGAGTGAAGCAGAGAGGATGGTGGGCAGAAGAAGGGCCTGGAGGCAAGGAAGGTGGAGTGCTAGGCAAGCACAAGAAGGGCTGTTGGACCAGGATTAGCACAGCTGCATAGAAAAGCTTCTCCCTGCAGGGCAAAGGAGGAAGATGCATTTGCATAAGCACATTCAGTCTCAGGATCCTCTCTCGGTGCAACAATTTTCTTGCTACCTTAGGGCATCCTCACTGCAGCCAGCCTTGACCCTGGGTGAATCGGGGACCTCTGCTGCACTGCCAGGGCAGCAGCTATGAGCATTTCAATGGCTTCCCAGCTTCTAGAACAGCTGAGAAACAAATCTACAGCAGAAAAATCCACTGGAGGCTACCCAGTGCTAGGAAGTCACCTCTGGCCTGGGAAGCATTTGAGGCTCAAGCTGTGGGCTGGCTGCAGGGTACCACAAATGCATCATCACACCCTGCCTGCTCTCACACTCCTCCACCAACATATCACTGGAGACACAGGCAATCAGTTACTTTTAGGAGTAAGAGAGGTCCTCGAAGACCTGTAACAACTGATGAGGTTGATCACAGAACCAGATTTTCATAGCCAGGTAAGGCTTCAAGACCAAATGTGACAGGGGAAACCTATCAAAGCCAGCAAGAACCAAGCAGTATTGTCAAAATTGCCAAGGAGGGAGCAGGGAACGGGATTCCTTCTGCAAATCTGCCCAAAAAGACTCAGAATGACTTTCAGTGACTGGCCACTTCTGGAACCTGATGGCAGGAGGGAAAGGCAGGCTGGGACCTAGTGGCCCACCCTGCTTCCAGGGGGATTTTTCCACCCACAGTCACCCACAAGCAGTTCGCCTCCCTGCTCAGAGGAGGCCAAGGGGGACTGGCATTGGCAGAAATACTGGATAAAAGGTAGGGGAGGATCCTGGCACTGGCAGAGCAGGATGAGGAATGGAAGATAACCGCAAGGCTGCATGAAAGGTCCAGACCCAGACTGGTGGGGGGAATGCCAGGAGGCAGCAGAGCACTAAGGAAATTGGGTTATTAATAGGTCCAAGGTAGGGCTGTCCTTGCCCAGGCAGGAAATGGGCGTGTGTTTGCTGGAGGTAAGAGCTTGGCAGCTGGAGTGCAGTGTCACGAATTCCTTCAGGTATGTGGCATGAGTCCCCCAAAACGTCATGAGACGAGGAGGCAGTGGAGAGCGGCAGGGAGAAGGGAGGCAGCGCCTGGGCAAAAACACTCCTTTGAGCATCAAGGCAGGCTGGGCAGCTCCAGGCAGCACGCAGGCAGCCAGCACCATGTGGGAGGGTGGCTGCACAGCCACCATCCTCACGAAAAAAAAGAAGAAAATGCAAGCCCTTCCCCAGGGAAGGAGTAAAAGACAAACACGCAGCTTGACAGGATCAGCTGCCTGCTGCGTGCCTGATCAGGCATCCATCAGCAGAGCAGGCAAAGCAGGACTGCAAGTACAAGCAGGAGAAGACAAGGCACCTTATGGTACCAATGGCCAAGCTGAGAGATGCCAGAGAAGGCACTGTCCTGGCAGCTCCTCCGAGGAGTTGGTTCTGGCTCCTCTAGGTGATATATCTCCAGCTGCCCCAGGGCAGCAACCAGTCTCCCATGCCATGCCCATGACTTGGATGCTCTGCCCAGCTCAGGGCACGCACCCCATCAAAAGCAGGGACACTCACCCTGACATAAGTCCTACCTGCCATCAGCTCCTTCACGCTCACAAGGCCACCACACATGGACAGTCACATGCATCCCCTCTTGGCTGTCAGACCCCTACCGCCTCTCACCACCCACCCCCGGGATCCCTGTAGGGCCGTACCACCAGCTGCAGGTCCCGGCTCCTCAGCACAGCCATGTTCTTCTCCTCACAGAGCTGTGCGTAGCGCATGGCCATCATGTAGTTCTCATCCTTCAGCCTCAGCAACTCCACGCTGTTGGTGTCCCACTCCTCTCTCAGCCGCTTGCAACGCTCCTGCACCTTCAGGAGCTCCTGTAGCTGCTGCTCCAGCCTGGCCTGCTCTTGCTCCAATGCCTGGTTTTTCACCTGGAGCTGGTGTTCCTTCAGCAGGTGCTCCTTCCGCTGAGCCCTCACTTTCTTCACCTCCATCATCAGGAACTGAGTTAGTCCCTCAGGGCCTTCCTCATCTGAGGAGAGACAAAGGAGAATCAGGTCCAGGCTGCTGAGACAGCGGTCTCAGAAAAACAAAAACAAAAACAATCCAATGCCGTGTTTTCCATCAAGGGGTGCCACGCTCTTCCGTGGGTTTGCAGCCCTTCTTGTCCCAGCCTTAAAGCACCATGGTCCATCAAACACATACATATGGCCTCCACCTTTCCAGATCCAGAGCAGAGGTATCAGGGTTCCTTGAGCACAGGTAGCACCAACCAGGGCTTTATACATGCACATGCACAGATTTCTGGCCCTTCCCATGCAAGCAGCAGCTAAAAGGGGGACGCAGCACTTGTCCCTACCCAGGATCATAGAGCAGCGCTGGGCTGGTTCCCTCCCTGTCAGCCGGGTGTAGTGCTCTGGGTAGTAAAACTCTAAAGACTCCAGGAAGGCTTCGTAGCCTCGCTTCCCGCGGCGCCGGAGGATGTCCATCAGGTAACCTGGAAGAAGGGATAAAGAGCTCAGATTAATTTCCTGGAAAAAAAAAACAAAAACAGCACCGACCGGCTTCATGATACGAAACAGCATCTCCACCAGTCCTGCTTCCATCCACAAGAACAGGAATGGCTGGAGGAGGGAATGGAGTGGGAGCACTGCCCTCAACTATGTGTGCACCCATGGGGGCACCCACAGAGGATGAAAGGGAGATGGGGCTGCAGAGCATCTCAGAGAACAACAAAGCTGGGGCCAGCACTGCAGTGGGAGGGGCCAGGAGTCCACACCACCATACACTGGGTAGCATCCACTGTGTGTCAAAACCAGTTGTCCCCCAAAAACCAGACCCATCTAAGTGCAAGTTTGTGCTTTCTCCCACCTGTCTGGTTGCTTTTGCAAGGGAATCTGCATGAATTCAGCACCTCCTCCTCATCCTGCTCATCTATCACACGGCACTGGCGCAGGTATGGGGTGAGTTTCGCAGGGTTCAGGGAGCGGGTCAGCTGGTGCCGGGCACTCTCGATCTTCTCCCAGACAGTGTCTTCTTCCTCCTCTTGCTCCGAGAGGCTGCAGGCTTGGAGAGAGGCATTCTCCAGGGCTGGGAGGATAAAAGGAAAGAGGAGGTCTGTGGAACGATGGAGGAGCACAGGGTAAAAGGCATGAGGAGGGCATGGGAGAACATGAGTTGAGGTATGATGCTGCAAATGATTCGATAGTCTTACAAATGGGAGTCACATACATCAGAAGCCGTTTTACATACAAATTGGTCCTGCAGGATCTTGAGTATCCACCCAGGGCCTTAGATAAGCAGAAGGCAGAAGGTTCATAAAGAATTTAGGAGCATAGACAGTAGGAAGTCTAGCAAAGAAGTTGTCTTCCCTGAAGCACTCTTAAATCCCTCTGACCCTCACAAGTCTTCCCTTTCTCTCCATCTCTGAGAATGGGAAACTTTCAGGACCAAGAGCTTTCACAGCCTGGGACATGTTCTCTCATAGCAGGATTGGAGAGGAGGGTTTTTTCCCTGGGGATCCATTCGCCCTGTGCATACCCCAAGCATTGGTGATCACACTAAAGTTCTCAGGGTCACTGTCCCATGGCACATATTGGTTACAGATACTAAAGCCAAAGGGGAATCACAGAAGCATATCTTCTATGTAGCAACAAGGCAACCCCTCTGCCAACCAGATAAAGGAAGAGTGACCCTTTGAAGTCCATGGACAGAAAACCCTTAGAGCAGTGATGAACCCGCTCTATTAAGTCCTACAAGCTGCAACACAACAGGTATGTGCAAGGATCTCTCTTCCCAGCTCTGTATCAACTCAACCAGCATTATTTTCACTTGAGAAAAAAAAGTCTGTTTCATAGGCCACCACATATGCTTTTAGCTGGCAAGGCAAAGCACAGCAAATTATCTTCTGAGACCTAAAGGCCATCTCTCTTCCCTAGTGTGCACTGTTACCTGCCTCTCTGGTGCTGGCATGAAGTCCAGATTTCCTACCCCATCTACACAAACACCCCCAAGGGCAGTGTAGAGGTTCATGCTGTATGAAGGCAGAGGGAAAGAAATCTTCTGCCCCGTTTTATTTTTTTTTTTCCTTTTCTTTCTTTCTTGTGGTAAGAATGATATCATGCGATTACAGACTGCCAGCTAACACAGCAAGGAGGATGGCTGTGAGAAGTGGACAAGAAGTTAATCCTCCAAGTAGAAATACAGGCGGCTCAGGATCTGCTGGAGGAGGGATAATAGAAAAAGAGAATTGTTGAATCCACAAAAGACACTCAAGTGTCTGATTTCAACTGCCACCAAAGGGCTTAGGAACCTAAATACCAAACAGATCTGGATCATCCTGGGTTGAATAAAGAAAACAAACTGTGTTTCTTGCAAAAACTGATGTCTCTCGTCTGGGACAGGCTCACTCGCCACAGAGACACAAGTATACAGGAGGATGCAACAGCAGGTCACAGAAGTTGTGCTGTTTTGAGCTCTGCTCCTCGGCAGCCGATTTATGCCTTTAAATCAAAGTGTTTCTCCACGAAACCCAAGCCGAGACCAGCTTCTCGGCAGGCAGGCTGAGCTGAGGGCAAGAAAGAGAGACGGCGAAGGGCTCTGGGTCCCGGTACCACTCCTCCCGGCCGCCGCGGCCCCTCCAGGCCGGGGGGGCAAGGGGGGTGGCAACGCTTCCCCTCGATTCTCTTCTAGGAATGGACAGCCGGAGGCAAGCCCTGAGGAGGCGGTTAGGAAAAAGGAGGAGACGAGAAGCAAACACCCCCCACCACCACCACATTCCACCCAGAGCTCGGGCGAAACTCACGCCCCCGGCCGCTCCGGGGCGATGCCGTCGGGCGCGGCGGCGGCTGCCTCGGCGGGAGAGGGGGACACAGCGGGGCTGCACCGCCCCCGAGGGCTCCGCAAGGCCCGGGGAGAAGCCCCCATCCCCAGTTCCCATCCCCAGCTCGTCCCTTACCTGCCATTCCCACCGCCGGTCGGGCCGCGCTCCGCACCGCTCCGCACCGCCCCGCCGCCCCGCCACCCCGGCAGGTGTGTCTGAAGCGCTCTCTCCACCCCACTGCACCTTCCTTCCTTCCCTCCTCTCCCTCCCTCCCTCCTCCAGCCGGCTGGGAGGGAACCAGCAACCCCCCCGGGCAATGGGGAGCCGAGCCCTGCCCGCCCCCCGAGGGTCACAGCGGCACTCACCGGCGGGGCGGGGGCGG